>JARGXW010000736.1:0-66311 GCA_029204085.1 Mycena sp. CBHHK59/15
AGTACAGCGAAGACGGACAACGAGGCCACACACATTCGTCCATTCCGTCCTCTTCACTGTTAGAGCGATTCTCGACCTGAGTCGCATGACGCCAATCTGCGTGTGTTAGGGACATACAGATACGTGACTGCGCCATATACGTACAGTGAAAGAAGAAGCGGTTCCCCCGCCTTAGCGTCCTTCACGAGCGCAACTATCGCTGCCAGCTGTCGATCCCGTTAGAAGTACACCCGGACCTCCTCAATCGATACACACAAATATTGGCCCTGGTTGGCTGTATGTGCCCTTCGATGTCATCGTCGATGAGGAACGGTTATGTCGGCGCTTTTGTAGCCATATCTGCACTTGTGTTAGTGGGGAGATAACACGATAAAGACCGATCGTACAACTCGATGAGCAAGGCCTTCATGTCGGCGACATCCCTATGCGGGCCTTTCAGCCCGCCCTTGAACAGGATTCCGGATGAGCAGTGCCTTCTTCTTGCTCTCAGCCTCTGCGGCGCATGTTGGGCAAGCGATAGCCGTAATGGGGGCTCAGACTCGTCTGCTACGGCAGGTCCATGGTATGACTCGAGAGACTGTGCATTATATGGCTATTGAAGCTGTATGATTGCTGATCATTATGTCGGAGACACCAGTTTGAAAGACGGGCGGCTAGCGTACCTGGACGATTGAATTGTAGGTACAGCCCAGTCTCTGAATGAATACGTGTGCGTCGCGTCGCTCACGAGCCATGAGTCATCATGACATGTCTGCAAAGCCAGCAACACAAGTCAATAGTCAATAAGCTTAGCCAAGAACTCTAAATTTTGGACAGACGCGTCTTCTCATCGAACCTGGAGACCACACAGTTTGTTGTCAAGCCTTCACCAGATCCGCATCTTTCGGGGCAAGGGAATGCTTATAGAGAAACCGTAAGCTGTAATGTGAATATCACAGGAGTAGCCGACAGCAAACGACAATCCTTGAATGAGTCACTTTATACATATATAGAAATTTCCCTCCGCAGTTTATAAACGCCGTTGTCAATGGTTGAATTACGGAAAATTCCGGAACAAGGAATAATTAATGTTTGTTCCGCAAGCTTGGGACTCCGCCATAGCTGTATGTGTCTAATCACTTCCTCGAGCCGCAGAGAATGATAAATTTGACGCGGGTTTTGATGCCACTAAATTTACTACCCTTAAGTCTTCTGAGCGAGCCAAATACCGTGGGAAACGAAAAGATAAGACGAAAAGTTGGAATCTATTCAGTGGGGGACAGAGTGGGATCTCACACAGGCTGAGAAAAAACTCGGCTGATGTAGGCATCAAGTTTCTGCGATGTGAAGACGCTAACACAGCAGCGCGGAGACAATCCCATCTGCAGTAAAGTTGAACAAATTTGCTGTAATAGTCACATCGCCCGGGCTGAAGGCAACCGTCACATAGAACAGCAAAACAAGTATCTTTGGAAATGAAACACGAGAGGGTCCAAGAGAATCTCATACGCACTCATGAAGATTGGCGGCGCCTGGAAGCCATTGACTCAAAGTGAAGATGCTTTTATTGAACTTGGATGCCTCCAGATCTGAAAGATCGAATATATTAAATACAATAAAGGGGAGGAAGACGGCACTAACATTTTTTTGAAGATGAGTTTTGCCAGGTAGTTCCATAGAATATTCCCAATGGAAATCGTTAGTCATCCATGTAATGTAGTTGACGCAGGCGGGAGAAGCTGATATCGTTTTGAAGTCAGAGCTCAGAGTTTGCTGGAGTGCGGACAGATATGAAACGGACCGAGTGGCACTACGGCACCCCGATCAGGAAGAGAAAGCGAGGTCAAAGATAGAACGAGCATCAAGCAACTGCACCACCGGCGCCGCTCAGGAAGATCGGCATGAACCCAATGATTCTAGACCTGACGGACAGCATGGAGCAAACAGAGAGAAACGAAGATTGGGTGGGGGTCTACTCCGTAATTGGAGAGGCTCGAGAAGTTGAAGCCGAAGCTCAGCACATACATCATGGTGGGATCCGTCGCCGGCACTGAGTGATGCACGGGAGTCGGGGTAAAACCATGAATTCAAGTTCAACATTCCAGCGCCCGATGGCCCGAAAAAGTGGTAACCCCTGGAGCCTGTACACAGAGAAGAGACCTTTTCAGGCTGCGTGGATTGCCACTGGAGTTTTCAAGTTTCGGCAGTGCGGACACTGCGTATGCATTTCATATTCAGCACTCGTGAGTCAGGAGTTACTTATGGCGTGGAGAATTTGGAGGCCATACAGAAAAGCCTGCATTATAAGCAGGTCGACGTCCAGGGCAGCCCCGGAGAATCCAGAACTCGGCCAGGGACTGTGCCAGAGATGGACCAAGCGTATACAAACAGCAGCGACATCATGATCAGCGGCAATTGCCCGCAAGTTTAACCAAAGTTTAACCGTCGAAAAACAGAAAGAAAGCGCAAGTTGTGTTGTCGGAATGAATTTAATAAAAAGCAAGAAACGTCCGAACTGAGTCAACATACCAGGTATGAGTCCAGACCTTTTTTGACCGGTCAATGATCGAGAACAAACGACAATATAAAATTCAACAACTTCGTACAAACGAGATACTTTCGTAGAACAACACACAGTTGGAAAATACGGCTTACGGCGTCATATCACGTACGGGGTAGCTCCAGGAAGACACTTCAGAGTCGTCCTTCGAGTCCTTCGAGTCAAATGTGGGGACGGGAAAAGGGGGGTCGTCGAGGGGTGCCACTCATGGGTCAATCCATCTAACCGCTGGATTAGAATGCATTCGAATGTGGCCTAGCATGGTGCCCAGTGTGTGAGCTCCTTTGTGTTGCTTCGGAGGCGTAGTAGTCCCGGTATGGTTATTATTCCTTCGCGTATCACGGACTCTGCCATGGAATAATCCCGAAACGGAGTCAACCTGGTGAACACGTTCGCTCGGGGGCTTCTCTCCTTCGATCTCTTCTCCCTTGGGGCGCGAGAGAATGAGCGACAGCCGCTCATTGGGAGAAATACCAGGTTCTTTGATAATTGAGCAAACATGAGCGGCCCATCCGAAATCCCCCTCCGATTTCGAAGCCAATTTCCGACAGAGTCTGTGAGTCCAGTCAGCGGAAAGTTCAATCGGGAAGAATGTGACGATGTCGTTTACCGTAGACTGTTTCTCAACGACAGTATCCATGTCCCACCAGATGATGGTGTTTGCTCTCAGGCTGGACGCCAAGGCTTGGCGAAGCATCAGTAAAACTACATGTTTGTCTTTGGCATCTTTGATGTCTTGGGAAAGACGTCAAAGATGCCAAAGACGCGTTTTTCTCAAAGATGCACGTCTTTCGCTAGACAGGTTCATTTGTCTTGGACAAGACTCGACATCTTGGACAAGACACCAAAGACACAATTCGGCTTTCCCAAGACATGTGCCAAGACACATCAAGACTCTCATAAAATAGATAAAAGATCATATATTAGACACTGTATGTACCACATAAACTACACTACTAGGTCGAATCAACATCTTCATTACCAGTAACAGACTCTGGGGCTTCCGGGATGTGTACGTGTGGGGGAGTCGCGTCGTACACAGTGCAGGCAAGTCGAGACACACACCCAATCGGGAGGCGGGGTATGCAGTGCCGCTTGTTGGAATTTGTGTGACACAGGGGACCTGCGCGGGGTGTGAGAAATGCTCATCAAGGGCAGACACAACAGGGAAGCAGAGGGAAGGGGATGTAGCGGGTGTGGATGCGGGTATGGGGTGTCAGGTCGTAGAGGCGGGCGTGAGGGGTCTTCAATCAATCTATCAGGAAGTAAGTAATGAGTAAACTGGGCAAGGAAGCTCACTCTGCCTAATTTGTGTCAACTGTAACATGGTGAGTGAAAAAATGGGAGGGAAAGCCACATGCGGCAAAACGGCAAACATTGCCCTGGAAATGAGGCCACAGACGGCACAGGAGAGCGACGCAGCGCAAAAAATGGAAGGGGAAGCGCTGCCACAAGTGGCGGGAAAGCGATGCAGCGCCATGAGTCACAGAGCAAGCCTGGTTCTAGAGGGAGGAGCCGTGCAGCCAAGAAGACCGCTGGCACAGTATATGAGCCGTACGAGAGACGCCAGAGGGATTTCAAGGGGACTTGGGAGGGAAGGTGACACTGACAGTCTTGAGGAGATGGGCGGACAGAGAGAGCAGTGCAGGGCAACGCCAGCAACGAATCATTTGGTTACCATCAAATCACGTCATCCCGTATATACCTGATCGGATCAGGCGGAGTTTGAACGACTTGTGTCTTTCTCGTCAGCTTGAGCTGAGAGGACGTATAGTTCCCCTTCTGCTCTTCACCCACTCCTCTGGCCACGGGTATCTAGTATCCAATTATCACAAGATAGATCATGTCCTTTCCCATTGAAATTTAAGCATGATTTCTGGGTCCCTAGCTAGTATGTACCCTCTACTACGGCCCGAGTCAAAATACTACTTCACACACCTACAAATTCAAGTAGAAAGGGTGTAGAAAGCATGCTGAATCCCAATGAAACAATGAAATATGAGTTCTAAACTTAAAATTTAATCTATGGGAAAGACACTGGCCTAAGATGTAAGATGTTGCTTCTAAGACAAAGATGCTCTAAGATGTGGTGTCCAAGATGAACAATGTCACCCCAAAGACAAAGATGCCCAAAGACGTGTCACAAAGACCAAAGATGCCAAAGACAAATGTGTAGTTTTACTGATGAATATCTAGTTCCGGGTGAGTAGTAATGAGGATTCTGAAGTTTCTGGGTAGCTGAGATGTTCGCATCGAGAGAAGTGAAAGCAGGGACTGCTGTGCAGTCTTGTCTCTGCTAGCGTCCAATGCATCTATCACAATCACGATGGGCCCAAAGAAGACTGAATCCTGAGCAGGCTTCAGAATAAACTCCTCAAACTGCTCTTGAACGGAGCTTGTTGTTCGAATAGCCCACACCTCGATGACATGCTTCAAAGCATGCTTCCACTGAGGGTCGAGATCTGCGAGATCATGGGTAATTGTGTTGAAGAGTTTGTCATGACGACACTCTGGATGTTCAGGGTCGAAAAGAAAGACGATCTGAACCACTTCAACTCATGGAACTGCTTCACAACGGTATGGGCAACAGTTGACTTTCCGGTCCCAGGGACGCCTGCCAGGACCAAAACGCGAGGTCCTTCGTCGTCATTCTGGATAATCCAGGTGAGAATCTTTTCGAGAAGGGCCTCACGAGTGCCAGTAAGACACTGTTTCTCGATATTGAAACGTGCTCCCCCTGTGTACAGTAAGTCGTTCAGATCAACAGCATTTGCTTTCAGAGAGAGGGATAAGAATGGGCGAGGTAAAATGAGCTGGAAATTGTACCAATGCGTTCCACTTGATCTGAAATTCTGCAGACCGCTATCTCGGTGTGAAGAGTAGCACCAGCCTGGAATGCTGCTTTCACTTCTCAGAATTTGTCTTTGTACTCGGATATTTGCCTGTCAATGTCGACAACCATAACAGTAAGAAGTGAGGTATCATGGCGTCAGGAACGAGACTTACTAAAGCTCTTCTGCTTGGTGTAGTCCCGGATAAAGTATCCGCATTCGGTAGTCTGCAATGTCAGGACCTTGATCGTTTTCGTGTGCCGCTCGAGTGCACCTGCTTTCAATTCAGTGAGGAAAGAAAAGACACCCGAAATGACTTTGACAAGGTGCCTGAATCTGTTGTCTCGCTCCTTCTGAACAATTACAGCCTGGTACGAAATCTGTTCAGACATAAGAAAACTGAACAAGTGGCTTGTGGCTGACCTGTTGAGCAAAAGTCAAAACGGTGAATGCACATTTTGCATAAGGAAGAACCTAATGATGAGTATCAGTAAGAAGATCAGGACGAATAAAGCCCTTTTCACATCTGCAAGAAATCTGACCATATACATGAACCGCCCAACAAGGCTGAGTAAGTCACTCCAAGTCTCTGACATCGTGTCAATGGTGCACATGTCCCATGCTTCTTCTTCGTGGGGGCTGACAGACAAAAAGTCAGCATGTGCTTGCTGCCGAGCGCATGGAGTATGAGCAGGGCATAACGCGGCCCCCATCACAAATCGAATGCCTGCTTTGAGTCCATGCACATTGCCATTTTTCAATGACCTGCAACGGTTTGGCGCTTTGAGGAAAGTTGGGCACTCTGCGGTAGTACCTCAGCATGGAACTGAATATGTGTATTCAGTTTCCGCAAACACCTCAATCGTGTTGCTGAGTCTTCGTTCAAACACTTTTTAGTCGATTAGAAATCATCTCGAGCATCTGTCAGTCAACGCATGTCCAGCGGATTGAACTATAGATTTAATTTTCTCTTCAGCTTTTCCAACCACCGTGTCCAGTCGGAGATGGTGCATGGCACTCAGGGTTATCTTGAGGATGGAGGAACAAGATACATCACTTGCAATCCAATATTTTGAGCAGACAATAGTAAATGTATTGAACTCGAACTCACAAATGAAAATCCTCGTCCCAGGAAACCCGACTATCGCTTGCAATTGCAATGCCAGTTCTCTTGGTCTCGCCATCCACTGTGAAGCTGACATAGAATCGTCCATGATGAAAAGCAACTATGGGGACAAGATTGCCCATTATGCCTTGTTGCTTGGCTCAACATGACAAGGCCAGTTTTCGTAAGCTTCGACATGCACCGGATATCTTGATCTTTATGATGTCCTTCGACAACAATTTATAAGGCTCCAACCATTTAGTTTTCGTTTATGGAAACCCGCAAACTAAACAGAAACGGTTGGAAAATGTTTATAAACCGTTTAAGACAGTCTATAAACAGTATTTTGGCAGGGCAATCTGGAAAAGATATTCGAGGGCTCTCTGACCGGGAATCATGGTCTGAAATGGACCCACAAGCATCACTTCGACACCTCAATTGTACATCACTAACCTGGACAAGGGCTGGGGTGCCAATGGCGGGGGCAGGATGCAAGGTGTGCGGCAGGCGGAGATGTCCACGCCATCAATCACGTGCATAATTACTAAATTCGGAAACCTCCGCCCTGATCCCAACCCAGTCCCGTCCATAGCACACCATACAGTTAGTTTCTCGTTATTCTGCTATTACTCACATAGTATGGTGCACTCTGAGCCATATTTAGGTCCAGAATCCTGCCATCAGGCCTCTATCAGGTCGGTGGATTTTCACAACTGTTTGAACTGTTTGTTTACCATTTGTTTACTGTTTACAAGGGTCCATAAACTGAATGGAAATAAAAACAGTTTTTACCGTTTAAAAACATTTATAAATGGAAACCATTGGAGCCTTAATGACAAAGCACTTCAGCAACAGTTAGCAGAGGACTTGGGCATTTGGGCAGTAGACATATGGAGCTGAGAGATTCATCGACATGGTGGTGTACCGAGAGTTGAGTGGCACTCAATCGGTTAGTGGCATATTTAACGCGGTCTGCAAGAGCAAATTGAGACCGTTCTGAGATTAATTTGGCATGGTTTGGCCACAAAGAATAGACGCTGAACTGGAGACAAAGATATCTGATCAATCGAGATACTTTATCGATCGTATGCAGCTCAAACACAGAGACAAAACAACCTCTGGAGTTCGCAGTTTTGAAAGCAGCCTAGGACCTGCTTTTTTATTTTTTATTTTTATTTTTTTCAAGTCAACTTTATTTCCCCTTTGTCACGTATGATATGGTAAGGACCTCTCTGTACAGCTAGATGTATCTAGCTATATGCATGTGTTTTCAGTCAGTGTATGTAAATTTGTTGGTGACAGAGCTTGAGATGCAGTAGCACCACAAACAGGGTGACCCCGGAATAAGTCGGCTGGAGCCTCTGTTGGGTATGATAAGTACTATGGCCAGAAATAGGGAAAATACTGTAGGGGGGGAGATAGTGTAAGAGGTACTGGAGACAGGAGGGAACATGACAGCTGGGCTGGGAGCAGCGTTGGAAGTGCTCAGTGTGCTGCATGTGGTCTTGCGATATAATGAGACACTCTGCACCTCATACCAAAGAGGTTGCCCCCGTTTTCGACAAGGTACTCAGCATCAGTGTCCAATAGCACAGAGACATGGAGTGAAATGGCTTGCTTCGTAGCAAAGTCATCTTCTTGGCATAGGACAGAGACTGCTTTTACTGTGCCTGAGAAGTCACCTGTGCCGAGCCAAGTTTGGACAGTTTTTGGAGTGAACTTATGTTTGGGCCTCCCGCAAACAGGTACATCATGGAACACCACAGAGCACCATGGGTTACCCCAGTCAAATTGGGGGTGTGCTTGTCCCTCTGGGAATCCCAGGAGTGGCCTGACAGCATCCCAGATTGCAGAAGCGTGTGCACCAATGGACTTCACTGAGTCTGCATCTGGGCTGAGCTGCAGGGTAAGGTTCCTGTTCTGAGTCCACCAGATGCCTGTGAGCAATAGGTTTTCCTTGGGGGTTGTGGTGCCTGCCTCGATGGCATCAGTGATCGTGTGGTAGAGTTTTGCTTCATGAATTCAGGGATGGGAGTGTAGTGGTCGTAGTAGGTCCAGTCAGAGGATCACATCCAGCATTTCTGAGTCAGGTCTCACATGTGTGGGGGGAGACAGTGATGGTGATGGCAGGTGTTTGGGCATGTTAGGTTACAAGTACTTATGTTTACATAATACTCGTTCCTTTCATACCTCCGAGGGGCTAAAAGTCTCCCTATTTTACTTGTCTCCAGTTTGTTAAGATAGTCTCCTTAGTGGCTGTGTCTGACTTCTTTAGTGGCTGTCCCTATACTTTGTTCACTTTTTCCTTACCTCTTTAGCAGCTGTGTGGCCTAGGGCTGTGCTGTTTTTATTTACTTCTGTCTCTTTTCCCTGGTGTTGCCAGCTCTTCACAGACTGCCTTCTCAATCCGTACGGCGATCAGTTTATGTCCTGCCTCTCTCTCTCCCAACTCTTTGGGGCCCTGAGTATGTATTCTCTGACCAGCATCGCCTACTCCTGTTCAAATGCTGCTGTCAGTTCACACCGTCTCGAAAATGTGTGCGTTCTGATCTGTACTTATCACTGGGTATGTTTTGGTTGTCTTTCTGTTCTCTATTGTGTTTCTGTCGGTTGAGTACATATTCACAGGGTAGCATGGCCATAACACGTTTAAATGGTGCCTGTCTATCCACACCTCCTCAATTACATGTGCAATCCGATTTTGCCTGCCTGCATGTTCTTTCTCTGCTGTCTACGTTCTTGAACACCTGCGATGTCCAGGGTGTAGTTTGGCGGGCAGTAGGTGTACTTACTGTATGTGCAGGTGGATTTGGGATGACCAGCTTACTAAGCAGCATAATCACCATGATGGGGAAAAAATAAGTACGAGATCCTGCTGGGCACAGCCATGGCCCTCTACCCCCAAGTTTTGGTGATATAGGGCTGGGTGTTTCAGCTGATACTACCCAGGCATATGTGGCAGTTATGGGGACAGTGGTCATTGGGCATACAGGGGCAGGAGTGGAGGCAGGAGTGGGAGTGGGGGTGGAGACTGTCAGAGTAGCAGTAATATTCCGGTTCAAGACTCTGAGGATGTTGGTCGTGCACGTTGTGTACATCAGTGGCTCGGATTCGGAAACGATGTTGTGTATGATCATGAGTGTAGCCAGGGCAGAGTCAAGTAGGGACTCTAGGTGTTGGTAGTAGGCAGTAAGTTGGCTGGGGCATGGCTGCCAAATGGTGTCGGGCGGGCATGTAGCTGGGGCAGCTGTGGGGGCTGGCACCCCAGCATGGTGGTGGTGCAAGTGTGAGAACATCTACCCTAAGACCTGCTTGACATGCAGAGGAGCAGTGAAGGTTACAGCTGATTTCAAAAAAGTGTACAGGTTTTGATCGAGTGGTGCTCCTCCATCTGTGCTTACCTGTGTTTGACACTGAGTCCCATTCTGCTCCACTTGCTCCACTTTCGTCACTGCCGCACACATCTGCCCCATTGTAATGCAATCCCTCCACGACCACCCATGGGTACCCGTAAAGATATTTCGAGTGAAAAGAAGAAGCTAGTGATCCATTTGTACCACAACTGCGGCCGGAAGCAAGCTGACATTGCAAGCGACCTCAACATACACGAAGTGCTCGACTCGGAGTCTTGCTAAGATGGCCATGACACTCATCAATCGACAGCCTTGAGAAAATATATGTTCCAGTGGTCCCAGTTGTGCATTTGGAATAGAGCCAGTCACTGAGATTGGGGTATAGAGAAGAAAACATTGGCGAAAATTTAGCGACAGAACTGTGACACCGCCACGGTGAAACCGTGACAGTTCCTTCGAAGTTCTGAGACAACGATAAGCGTCGACACGCTGATTTGATGTCACAGCCTGGAACATTTCGGAGAAAACAATTGTTTTTACCATTTAACTACATAGAGCGCTGGCTGTCAAGCTCCTGAAATGTGCCGCAACTTCTTGCTGAGTCATATCTGAGTGATTGTCGACGAAGGCAAAGCCTGTCATCCAGTCATACAGCGTGAGACGTTGTCGGCGCGTATCCTTGGGTGGTTTAGCGGAGGTTCGGGGAGCATCTTTGGGAGGTTTAGGCTTCCAGACACCCCGTGTATATGGCACAGTGGGAAGGCCCCGAGGTTTGCGAGTTTTGAGCTCGG
The DNA here is from genome assembly GCA_029204085.1 of Mycena sp. CBHHK59/15. Lineage (NCBI taxonomy): Eukaryota > Fungi > Basidiomycota > Agaricomycetes > Agaricales > Mycenaceae > Mycena > Mycena sp. CBHHK59/15. Next base: position 10,620 of record JARGXW010000736.1, read on the forward strand.
GAGACATGAGGAAAATTTTCGTTTGATGTTTGGTTTGTCTGGTGATTGCAAACATCACGTCCGGGACAGTGATTCCGAGTTTTCCCGAGCAGTCCTGACCCGTGATCGCGTTCAATTCGCCAAAATGGCTCGCCGGAAGCCCGGTCTGATCGAAATTTGAACCAAAAAAATGCATAATGACCCTCCCAATCCTTATGCAATATGCATTATGACAAAATTGCATAAAGTCCCCGCCCACCGAGTTGGTGGACACCAAAAGTGTATGCATTATGACAATTATGCATTATGACCTAATGCATTGTGACAAATGCAACTGTATCACTCAGCTCAGTGGAAAAGATATTCGGCCGCTAACGACGTGACACGCAGGGCTTGCATGCACCACCTACACTCCGAGTCTGTGGTCGCCATGAATCTTACAAACTTCCAACGTCGATGTAAGGTTCTTCACAGCCTCGCGATACATGGGGACGAACTGATGAATACTCTAGTTCATTGTTGGGCTGGTTGAACGGACACCGGACATATACCTGTATGAGATACAAGCAGAATTGGAGGAACTCTGCGACGTGGAGGCTTCTCTCCTTTCGATCTGGAGAGCCGTGAGACGTTGTGGGTACAGCCAGAAGCGGGTATGTGTCCAGATTCAGTTCATTTATTCCCCTTCCTAATCCCTGTACTAGGTTTCTCGAGTGGCCACCCAACGCGACGCCAACGTGCGCACCAATTACAAGATCTACATGACAACAACGTACCGGGCAGATCAGCTCGTTTTCGTCGACAAGGCTGCTTGTAATCGTAATACATTAAAGCAGGGATGGGCGTGGGCATGAATTGGAGAGCAAGCACGGAGGCACAATATCTACATCCATGGTATCAAGTGCATCGTCGGATCGACATCTTTTCACTACATCCTCACTGATTTTCTTAGGTATTCTGTTCTCCCGGCTCTTTCCTTGGACGGGGTTTTGCACCTCGACATTATCGCCGGCTCCTACAACGCCGAAAAGTTCAATAACTTCATCGACAGCCTCCTAGACAACATGAATCCGTATCCTGGCCCGAATTCGGTAATTGTCATGGACAATGCCTCCATCCACAAATCCCTCGTGTTGTGGCCGATGATTGAGCAACGGTATCATTTACACCTTCCCTGTCCTCACCGAGATTGACATCTGGACTGCAGGGGAATGCGACTCGAGTACCTTCCGCCGTACTCACCGGACTACGATCCAATCGAAGAGGGGTTCTCAGCCATGAAAGCGTGGGTTTGGGTGCACAGAGACTATACCAGTGGAGTCCTAGGCAGTCAACCTCATGCAGACTCGCCATACACAATGATTTGGAGAGCCGTATTTGAGTCGATGACCCTGGAAAAGGCGCGTGGATGGTTTACACACTCGGAGTTCCTCGGAGCTCTGATCGGACTTCCTTCGGAATTTCCGAGGGGGACTTCTATTCATCGCAAGGGACATTACGCGATGAGGGATTACCAAGCGGATTCCTTCTACTCATATTCCCTTACTTCACTCTCGGAGTTTATCCGACATCCACTTATTGTCCATGGACTTATACTTACGAATCCTTCACAGGATTGTCTTGACGACTTATTGTCCACGGACTTATACTTACTAATCTTTCACACCTTATTGTACTTCACTAAACAATTAGCTTACTAGTATTTAAGCTAAGTAGTTTAGCCTCTGTTCTTCAGTTTGATAATTATATACGTTATTGCGTTCTCCTTTCCCAACGCAACCTGAGTCGGACTTTCCGACCCATCAGATATTCCGTGCCTCCTCCGGCCCTCCTGCATCCTTACTCGTCCTCCTGTTCTTATCTCTGGACTTGTCTCTCCTTGGTCGCAAGCCGGGTAGTCGCACACTCTTGTTTGTAGTGCTTGCGAGAACGACCTTCTGACCCTTCGGAACTCCGTGACGAACTCCGACATTTTCCTTCGGACTTTCTCGGCAATTCCGATCCCCTCGGCTCAGCACTTAACAGTATCTTTGATTAACAAGAAATGTGCTACATACATCTCGAGCTTTGAATGTACAGTACATATTTAACATTGAATTATCTTACAACTTCTCTTTGTCTCGCGTTGCTCTGTTGATTTATTAGCTCAAATATTGCTGGCGCTCTTCCCCTTCTGAGCTCTGCCCATCGCAGTGATCGACTCCTCAACGAAGAGTTCCGCTAGCTCTGCCGGCATGCCTGTCTGCTGAATATAAAAGTCCCAGTCCAAAATCGGAACCTGATCGACTCGTGTGATCTGGAACTCGCGGAGAGTATCGGCGAAGACGATGGCTGGGAAGGTGAGGACAGCGGAGTCTTCAAAGATGCTGGAGTCATTGATGGATTGAAGGATGCCTGCGATGGGCGGATAGCGGAGGGAATAATCAATGCTGTTCTCATCAAAGATGCGAGGGCCGGGCTGGGGACTGTAAAGGGAAGTGGTCTGGGGAATATCAATGTTGGCCGCGTTGGCAGTCACCGCTGTAATGGGTGCCAAGGGGCTACGACGCTGAGGCGACACTGCGGTGACGCTGCCACTGCCGCTCGCACTGGTGTTGACAGTGACATGGATCGTGGGAGCGCATGGATTGCTGGAGGACTCGGATCTGGTGGTGCGAGACTTCTTGCACTCAGGTAGGAAGAAGTTTTGGAATAGGATGTTGTCCAGGGGCTTTTTTTGCTTTACATGGCCCATCGACTCGAAGAATGTCAGTCAGGACACGACTAGAAAGACTGGCAGCTCACGATCTCTTTGGCCCAAAGCAACAGCAAATATGGTTTGACGAGCTCGTGGTGGCCATCGATGGGAGAGATGTAGCAGAACTGGCCCTTGTGTGTTGCGATGACAGGTGGGCCTTCAACGCTCGGTGCTCCTTCGTGAAATCAAAGGTCTTTCTCTCATCGGCGGCAGACGTGCTAGCCAACTTGCGTTTCTTGGTGCCGGCAACAGCGCTAGCAGACGGCACGGTTTCCTCCGGAAGCTTCTAAAATGGAGGTGAGCCCAATCGGAGAGCAGCTGAGGATAACACACCAAATTTTTGATCATGCAAACTACCTTTCGCGTCCTCGCCTGCTGTGTCTGTCCAATTCCACTCTCAATACAATCCCTCCAGTTGGTTGCATTCGACAATTCATGAATCACCGTGTTCGCCTTCTCATTATCCCATTTGTAACCCAGAGATGCAGTCGAAGGATCCAGCCCCATCACATTGCAGATCTCGACATAGGCGACTGAAAACCGGACACCACGGCCGTAGTGCTTCGTGCGGGTAACTAGCGCTGCTCCGACGACGTTGCTGTTGATGGGGATCTCGAAGTTAAGAGTAGGTCCTGAACTCAACGTGAGTTGCAGTGAAAGAAAACAATTAAGAGAGAGAAACATACCTGTGGCGGCAGCAGCGGGGGCAGGCGCAGGAGGGGCATCCGGGGTATACAGTGGTGGTAGTTCACCAGCGGGCTCAGGGCTATGAGGTGGGGGAGCGAGAACAGTCCAGCCGCCCTGTTGCTGGGTGTGCTCCTGGTAGTGCCATGTGGTCGACGGCATGGAGATGGATTATAACGGGGGAGTTTGAATTGTGCAAGAATAAAATCGCGCTGGTGCTAAAATACATCGCAGCGGCAGTGGAGCCCTGGTGGAGTCACAACCCGTGTCCAGGATTATGACACAGGAAAGTGGGGCGAGTGGAGCAGAACGGGACTCAGCGTCAAACAGAGGTAAGCACAAATGGAATAGCACCACTCGATCAAAACCCATACACTTTTTTGAAATCAGCTGTACCATGTTTGCAATTTAAAGATACACAACCACCATAGCATTGGAACATCATCAATGTAAAGAGAGGTAGGTATTCGGAAGCATTCTGCCACCATTTGCCTGGGATAGTTCATACACGTGTTCGCAATCCCAGGTGTCAAGCTGATAAGACCCAGGAACAAGAGAGTAAGGAATGGCGAACTTAGCTGTTTTTGAGACAGGATAGAGAAAGAATGGCAGGTTAGTGGGACTCACTGAGAGTCAGCATCGAGACTAGTGTAAAGCAATTCCTAAGATCTGGTAAGTGTCTGGATGAGAAAAGCCACGACAGCAGACATGGAAGATGTTCAAATTGGTAGAGGATTATGTGATGGAGGTCAAAAGAGACACAAAGATAGGACAGTGATTGGACGAAGAGGCTGCTGCAGACTTGACAGAAACATGTCAGTGTCCTTGTGGCCCACCCTATGAAGTCCTGAATGCAACTCTCTAGCTGATGTAAGAGGGAAATGAGATCAATATATGGGTGCTTGTGCGGCAGCTGGGATACCTCATGCAACACAGCCGCATCGCAGGACTGGATTAACCAAGAGGTGTGTGTGCACATACATGGTGAGGCATATCAAAGGAAAGAGAGCAGAGCAAAGAGAGGACAGGACACCTCATCTGCTGTCTCTGGGCCGCATCCTTTCCTGTCAGGCTTTTGCCACATGAAAAATAACCATGACCTGTTAGATGCTCGCTATGGGTGATGTCATACAAAGAGTCTACAGAAACAGTCAGAGGCTCCTGCATGAAGTTGTCAGATGTCCATAACCAGATTCAGATTCATCTGTGGCATTTGGTAATCCTAGCGCCTTGGGGGTGGATATGTGCAGGGAAGCACAGAGAATGTCAATCAATGAGAAAGTGACAAGCCTGCCAGTGCATGTGTTCCTCCCCATGGCCATCTACTTTCGTGTATTGACCATGTCATATACTTCATGCCTGCGATCTCTCGTGATATTGCATGTGGCGACTGGGACTGGCAGACAGCCGTGGATATGTGTTAGAGACTGTACATGAATGTCAGCTTGGAAGAGATGTGGACTGTTGCTGCCAGACATCTCCAACACATTTTGTGACAGCTCCATCCAAGCTCCATCCACAATGGATGCCTACTGGGAAGATCCGAGATTGAGGATGAGTGCTTGTGAGGGTTTTCCCCCCACTTTACTGGGTATCTAAAGAAGGAAAAAAAATGAAAAAATCACCCAAAAAGAGGGGATTCTGAGGACTTTCAAAGAGCTTTGAGAGGGGCTACCCTGGCTGTTTGGAGAGTGAAAAATCAAAATTTCCCATTAGATAGACATGCCAAGTATCTGCAAGAGATTACCCAAACAGCACAGACATATAGCTTCTACAATGTGAGGGGAGTCATCTGGCAAATGTTTTCCATCACAGAGGGTCCATCACTGAGGCAAAGCATTGGTCTACGTCACGCTGCAGAAATCATTGCTGCCAACAAAATTTGGGGGCAGAAATTCCAGGGTCTTAGCATAATTATCTTACAGTTATATCTGATGCTTACTGTAGAAATTCGGGCAGTCCCGCCAGGCTCCCACGATCACAGGAGCAAAGTGGGTTAGATTGTGTTACAAATGGACAATGTATGTACTACTTTCATGGCGGACAAAGGTCTGTCAGTGTACAGTCATGTGGTCTGTCACTGGTCGTGTCACTTTCAGATCTGATGTAAAAAATCCACAGCAAATCAATGAATAACTGCCCCAGATTTTTTTGGGGGATGAATAATTTCATCTGACAACCTTTGTGCCAGATTAAGCTGGTTCTTGTTGAAATATGCAAGCATTTCAGTTAATGCCAATCATCCCATCATGGTCACCATCACTGGCATCACCTCGGTCTGAGGTGCCTATTGCTCTCGTACCCTCCCAAGTACTGGTCAACTCGTTTCGTGATGACCAACCATCCAGAGGACAAGAGGAATTACAATCTGTGTCTTTGTGGGTCTCATGACTGCAAGGAACAAACCTGGAAGGGGAAGGATGGACAGTTGAAGAAGGGCAAGTGGCTTCACAGAAACATGGTGATGAAACACTACAAAGAAGATTGGGAGCTGGAGCAACGAAATTTGTTGAATTCACAGGTAAAAGATCTGCACTGAACTCTTCATGATAGTTCAGTTTAATGTCCTGCAATGTTAATTAGCTGAGGTCCCAGGATACAGTTTCTGGCACAGGCACAACTACACCAGTGAATCATAGTACCACAGCAGGACCAGCACTGCTGGATAACACACCAAGTAACGTCATTAGGAACATGAATAGATTTGAAGGACATCCCGGTATGTACCTTTACTACTTCGATTATTTTACTAACTAGTTGTCTCAGGTACTGCTCAGCAGGCCCGCCAACAATTAATTTTTGTTGTGTGCACTCTTGCAGCCTGGCTCCATGTTATTTGTGGCCTTAGTCATGAGGTAAGTCATCAGGTGCTGAAAGTTCTTGGTGTGATTATTGGAATGGTGGCTATGGAAACATTTTCCCCACCAGTTCTGGACCATACAATCCCTGCCAATGTCTGGACTGCAATGAATCAGCTTTCCATCGAGCCCGTCATTATTCAATCAATCTGTTGCCTGACACACTTTCAATGTTACTCCTTGGCGGAACTTCCCCAGATTTGCCTTCGGCATGAGACAAGTGCCTCATGGCCATACTCAACTCCTCTCTGGGTTGAACGTCAAACTCGAGCAGGGCCAAAAGTTGTTCCCTGGCGTCTGTAGAGTATGCAAGCCTTCTCAAGTTGGCTCTCTCACTTTCTGTCTCGCCCTGGCATGGAGGAACTCACAGTTGCATTCTCCAAACCCCGAAAGAATGACCTCGATCTGGGATAGCCCTGCATGGCGAAGCCTGATCATTCACCTCCCAGCAGAATAACCTCGTATTCAGCTACTATGTCGACTGGTTTAATCTGTTCACCAACAAGATTGCAGGGAAGTCAGCATCTTGTGGCGCTATCATGGCATTTTGCCTCAATCTTCCCTATCACCTCCAGCATCTGCCCAATAATACCTTCTTCACTGGGATAGCCCCCTCCCAAAGAACCATCAGTCACAACAATTACTGCACTTTCCGACACCATTGTAGACCAGTTTCAGGCTATGTGGCATGGACAGATCCTTCGAACACACAATCACCCAGAGGGGGATGTCTGCTGTATTGGAATTATACCTGCTATCGGTGATATCCTGGCTCTCAAGAAGGCACTAGGCTTTGCTGGGCATAGGTCCAATAATTTCTGCTCATTTTGCAAACTTCAGCGCAGCGAAATTGACCATTTGGACTACACCAATTTCGAGCCTCGCAGTGGGGCTGAAATCTTGCAGTGGTCCAAGGCTTGGCTTCTTGCACCCACAAAACTCGAGTGCACATGTATTTTCAAACAGCACAGTTGCAGGTGGTTGTCATTAAATAAATTGATGTACCGCGACCCGGTTAAGCACACCGTTCTCGGGGTAATGCACAACTGGCTCGAAGGTGTTTTGCAACATCATGCTTGTCTAAAATGGGGCATTGGCACTGAGGTTTCAAAGGCTGGCAGAGGTACCAGCAATGCTCCCAGTGACGACAGGGAAATCATGGACAACACCTCCGACTCGGACTTGGATGTGGAGATGATGAACATTGACAAGGACACCCTGGAGATGGAGCTTGCAGAGCTCCATCAGGACAGTCTACTGCAGCAGGACACACCAACCTATGTCACATGACTGAGGTCAGAGTTGTTGCTCCTTGTCAGCAAGTTCGATCATGACAGTGACCCCGCAACCCTTGATATGGAGCTGGACGATGACAAAGAAGACCAGGACTATGTGGAGAATGACGAGCAGATCTATGCAACTGAGCAGCCCTGACACAAGGTCTTTGACACTCACTCAATGGACACAATCCACACTGGACTCGCCTGCGTTGTGATCCCCACCTGGATTGATTGCCCACCTGTCAACTTAGGTGAAAAATCTCATGGAAAACTCAAAGCCGACAATTGGCTTGTTTTGTTCACAATTTTCTTTCCTTTGATTATCCCGGAGCTCTGGCACCACCCCTCAGACCTTTGACATAATCAGCCTTTTCAGAATCGGTGGGAACCTGTGACAAAACAGTGGGTGAATCAATACTAAGATCAATTCCTAGTTCCATCGGCATGAAGTTCTGCATCAGACAGGCTCATGTGAGCTAGAATCTGTTCGATGTAGGCAGTCTGGCTAAGGTATATGGTTTTGTTCTTCCAGTCCCATTGGATGCGAATACCAAGAAGCCAATTAATATCCCCAAGATCAACAAGCTCAAAATGGTTGTTGAGTTGCTTTTTGATAAGGCTGACGTCTGTGAGGGTCCTGCCGATGATTGTGAAATCATCGGTGGCCAACACAACTATGGTGGACTTGTCCTGACTGATGAATACAGCTTGGTCAGCTTGCAGAACTGTGTACCCGAGTGATATGAATCTGTCAGGTAGTTTGATGTACCAGCCTCTGCCACCTTGTTTGGTGCCATACAAGCTCTTGTTGAACTTACAGACAAGTCGACACCCAGGAGAAATGGAGGGAAGAGGTTTCGAGCTGAATTTCTGTAGTCTGGTGAAATTTCCATATAGATGGTTTCATCAATTGGCATGTTAAGGTATGTGTTCTTGACATGGTGCTTGATGGATTTCCCAGTTGTTGGTGGCACCGAACGTGAGCAAGACACATAGGGTTGCGTGGTATACGACAAGAGCATAGGTCTTGGTGTAGGTTTATGCTGAATATTTGAGTTTTGCTGTTTGCCACGAGTCTGCATCAGCAAAACAGAATGTGTCTGGCTGGTCTGGCGCTAGACCAGCCAAACGTGCCACATCGCCATAATCTGATCTGGCGACATAATGACTTGGCACTTTCCAGAATGCATTTCTGGCAGCCATCCCAGCCATTTCAGTATTCTGGTACTAGAATACACAAGTATAGTGCACACAATTGATATTGAAAAAATGATTTATATTCAGAAACTATGATATACATGGACAGCTTCTAGATATGTAGAAGTACTACACTGTTCGACCCGCTGCCTTGACCTGCCTCACCTTGCACCCACACTCAACCTGCACCCACTCAACTGGATCCTAATCCCCACTTGTGCCTCGACACACCACACTGGCCTCCTGCTCGTACCTCACCCGCCGAGCCTTGCCGCATTTGCATCCACTGTCACGATTAGATAAGATCTATCGTTCCAACACCTATCTAAGCGCCAGAGATCTAAGTGCTGGATGACAAAGAGGCTATGACTAAGACCGGCCCGGCCTGAAGGATGAGATGGGATGACATGATGATGTCAGAGATGACGACAGAACATGAGGACACAGCAAGGACATTAAGAACATGCAGTTAAGGGTAGTAGTAGTATATAGATTAGTTCACACGGTTCGCTAGACAGTATAAGTAGAGTAGCTATTACGCTGTCGTAGTTAACCTTTTATTCCATCATCTTTTGAGATCTACTACGAGCACTACCCAATCCCTCTCTTCATACCGAGAGTGGATGCTCAGGTCTTAACTGTGACATAATAAAAGGTTACCCCTCATACCCTCGTACCGCCCCTTACCGACCTCCTTTCCCTTTCTCCCCACCTACCCACTCTACCTCTTTACCCTTTCTGCCACTGAGGCAGCCTCTTACCCGAAGACCCATACTCTACCAACACCTCACGTCGTCCACACCGATGTTAAAGAATTGCAGCACCTGTCTTGAGCGGTTCACTCAAACAGACAGACACCGTGCCACGGGAAACGTTGAGTCCGTCCCAAGCACAATGGTAGTCGCAGGAGCACTAGCCTAATCTTCGGAGAGGGTTATCTCGCAGTTGCGGGGGGAGTTGTAGAAGACCCCAGACTGTTCTGTTAGCAAAAAACCGCCTTGACCCCACCATCACCCTTGTGGCATATCAACCCTTGCCCGGCTTTAACACCGCGATCCATACCAGGACGTCTTACCGTGTCCCCCCATCCGACTCCGAAGACGAGTCTGAGCTATACCACTCGGCCGTTTCTCAAAGACCCCCGACTGGTCCCCTCCCACCCAGCCTCCCTCCATCGGCATTCCTGTCGATATCCCGAAGCACTGCTCGCCCACCTCCTCCTCACCGTGCAATATTAGCGCCCCGACCAACGCAGCTAATCGCAGCTGTGTCCCCACCTTCACCCCCGAAACCCCTTTCACCAGCGCCAATTGAGATGTCGTGCCCCCAGACCCCCACTCACCCAATGGAGGGGGAAGCCCCTCCCCGAATCAGATATGTTCCAGTCCCCATTCTGGGATGGAATGGAGAAGAACAACCCTCGCGCTCGGGATCCTCACGAATCTCTTATGCAAAGACCCCACCAATGTTCGACGGGAATGACAAATCCAAGTTTGAAACTTGGTGCGACACCCAGGATAACTATGTCTGGGCCTACGCCTCGGAGTTCAACACCGAGAAGAAGAAACTCACCTTCATGGTGTCCTTGTTGGGCCAAGAAGACGGAGCCAGGTGTCTGGCGTCCAACTGGGCGCGGAACTGGAAGAAGAAGGCTTGAAGGCAGGACGCCTTCGAGGAGACTTGCAACTTTTCAGAATTCCTGGAAAGCCTAGCAGAGACGTTCGCCGATGGAAACGGCACCCAGACAGCGCACATGCATTTCACCACCGCCCGCCAGGGCAAGACCGCCCTGGCAGACTTCATTCAAGTGTTTGAGCTGAATGCGGAGGAGGCAGGATACAACCTGTCAGATTGAACCGGGGCCCACGACACCTTCCTGGTGGAGACCCTGGAGAACCTCGTCTCAGACGAGGTATGCAGCCAGCTCAACGTCAGGCTACTGGAGGCTCCCACTACCTACCAGGAGCTGAGGAGAAGGCTGATGACAGTCAGCCGGAACATGGAGCGACAAGCGCTCTGGAAGGCCCAACAGGCCAAGATGTTCTGGGTACCAGCCCAGAGGAACAATACCGCTGCACCAGCAGCACAGACGACCCTGCCCCGGGGATATCAGGGGACCGTGCCACATTTGGCAAAGAAGATTGGGGCCGGCGAGACCGCCCCCATGGATGTGGATGCACACAAGGCGAAAGGAACACCCTTCCTGTGCTACAACTGTGGCAAGGATGGCCACATGAAGCGGGATTGTCCCGAACCTCGCAAGGGAAAATTCAACATCAGGGCCCTCAAGCCCGATGACTACTCCCAGGAGGAGTTGGCGGCTCTGGCTGCGATGTTGAGAGAGAAGGGTTTTTAAAGGGGCCCCTGCTTGCGGCCAAAGCGGCGCCCCCACCGATTACGAAATGCTCCCCGGTTCCAAATAATGCTATTAGATATGAAGAATTAGTTACGGTTACGGATGTGAATGGACCTACTCCAGTAGTAGAAGGACTGGACTCGGTGGGAGCCGAGGAGAAAATAGCTAGTGTAGAAAAGGGACGAAAAATATGTATCATGGAGAATCAAAATCGATTATGTAACTTGAAGAACCAGAAAATGGACAAGAAGAATAAGCTCTGGAGCGAGTTTAAGATTCAATTCAAAAAGGCCCCTGGAACCCAACCCAGCGAGAAAAATAGTGCGACGAAAAAGGGTGACAATGTCACGGAGGCTCAATCCTCGAAAGAGGAGGAAGCACCTAAGGAGAAGACGGGAAGCTGATTGATGTGCAGGCTGGCCTGACAGGACTGAAGGTGGCCAAGTGGTTATCCCACAGGGAAATCAAAGAGCAGAAGGGAGACAGGCTAGTGAAGGAGATGAAGGAAGTCCAGAGGCAGCGGAAGCATCACGAGATGCTGGTTCCAGTCACGTTGACAACGTTGGACACAGGGAAGATGCACGCAGTCAAGGCTCTTCTTGATAATGGATGCACAGCCACATGCATCAATCGAGACTACGCCAAGGCTGAAGACTTCGAGCTACACGAGCTTGAAGCGCACATTGTCGCCTGGAATGCCGACGGAACCGAGAACGCATGGGGAAAGATCACTCATTATGTAGAGCTGATCATGTCCGTTGGACCCCATTCGGAGAAGCAGAGATTCCTCATCACAGGATTCGGCAAAGCCCGGATATTCATCAGGTACGACTGGTTGTTCAAGCACAACCCTGTGATAGACTGGAGAGCGCAGACTTTGCTCTTTAGTCGGTGCCCACTGGAGTGCAACATGACTGGGACGGAATCCGGAAGAGGAGACCGGTGGAAGAACGAGTTAGAAAAAGGAGAATCCCTTCTACTCGTGGACTTTGGAGAAGTGATCGACTTGAGGTTGAAAGAGACCCAGTCACAGAAATTGGCAGAAGAAGCCAATCGAGGAAAAGAGCGGATGACAGAGGAGAAAATTCGCAAAGAGTACCGGGAATATGTGAAGGTCTTCGGAAAAGAATCATTCGACTCCTTACCCGAGAAAAGACAATGGGATCATGCGATCGAGCTAAAGCCAAACTTGAAGGCTGTAGATTGCAAGATTTACCCACTCTCGGTAACGGAGCAAGAAAAGTTGAACGAGTTCCTGGAGGAGAACTTGAAGAGCAGGAGGATCTGCTCCAGCAAATTGCCAACGGCTTCAGCGTTCTTTTTCATAAAGAAGAAAGACGGCACCTTGCGACCAGTGCAAGATTACGGAAGCTCAATGAGATGACGATTAAAAACCGTTATCCGCTTCCGCTAATATCAGAGTTAGTCAATAAACTCCGAGGTGCCTGGTACTTCACGAAGCTAGATGTTCGATGGGGGTACAACAATGTATGATCAAGGAGGGAGATGAGTGGAAAGCGGCATTCCGCACAAATCGAGGGCTGTTCGAGCCGCTCGTGATGTTCTTCAGGCTTACCAATTCACCCGCGACATTCCAGACAATGATGAACGATCTGCTCAGAGATCTCATCAACGAAGGAAAGGTCGTCGTCTATCTGGACGACATCCTGATCTTCTCCGACAATTGGAAGAACATCGTGTGTTGATGAAAAGAGTACTGAAGGTACTCCAAGACAACAAGCTGTTCCTGAAACACGAGAAGTGCGAGTTCGAACGCATGGAGATCGAATTCCTAGGAGTCATTACTCCTACAACTCGATGAGGATGGACCCTGCCAAGATTAAGGGTGTGATGGAGTGGCCAAAACCAAAGAACCTGAAGCAAACACAGGCGTTCTTAGGGTTCACCAACTTCTATGCCACTTCGTCGGGGATACAGCGAAGTTGTAAACCGCTTACATGGTTGATGGGAAAGGAAGGGTTCCGGTGGGAACAGGAGCAGAAGGATGTGTTCCAGAAGCTGAAGGACCGCATTGCCGAGGACGCGGTATTAGCATTACCCACGGACAACGGCAAGTTCCGGTTAGAGGCAGACATGTGGATGGAGCGACGGAGCAATCCTGTCACAGGAGCAGGAGGGCGAATGGGCCCTGTAGCGTTCATGTCACAGGACTGAACGAGACCGAGCGAAACTATGAGATCTATGACAAAGAGATGCTCGCGATAATGCTCGCTTTGGAGGAGTATCGGCAGATGCTGATGGGAGCACGGCAAATGTTCGAGATTCTGACGGACCACCAGAATTTAGAATATTTCAAGAAACCGCAGAAGCTGAACAGGAGACAGGCCCGATGGATACTGGAGTTAGCAGAATATTACTTCACCCTTCACCATCGGCCCAGAGCGTTGAACAAGAAGGCAGATCTCTTATCTCGGAGATCGGATCACGACCAAGGAAAAAACGACAATGATGAGGTATTCTTTTGAACCCGGAGCACTTTCGTGCGCAAGAAATTGTGCTGACGGACTGGAGACAGAAATCCTGGAAGCGATTAAGAAGGAGAAAAGGACGACCAGAGCGTCAAGCAGGCACTTACGAAGAAGCTCCCTGGGTGGGAAAAGAAGGACAACGTCATTTATTACAATGACTTAATCTATGTCCCACAAGACGAAGAGCTACGAGACAGAATCATTGGGCTACACCACGATAACCCCTTGCTCAGCCATCCAGGAGAGAACCAAACACAGGAAATGGTAGAACATAATTATTGGTGGCCGAGACTAGGGAATCAAGTCACAAGTACTTGAAGGCCTGCAAGGCATGCCAGAGAACCAGGGTTCATCGCTACCAACAAGGAAAGCTGAACCCTCACCAGATTGCTGAGGGACCTTGGCAGATTATTTCCATGGATCTTATTGGTCCGCTGCCAGTCAGCAATGGGTTCGACACCATACAGGTGTGGGTCGATACCTTCTCAAAAATGATCCATTGCAGCCAACAAGCATGGAACAGACAAGCGAGGGAACGGCCCGGTTGACCTGGGATCAGGTGATTAGATATCACGGAGTGCTGCGGAAGATTATCTTGGATCGGGATCCGAGATACATGTCGGGGTTCATGAAGGAACTGAACTGGCTGATGGGAGTTGAAATGAACCCAAGCACGGTGTTCCACCCGATCACGGACGGGCAGACAGATAGGATAAACCAGGAGATCGAAAAATATCTCAGGGTGTTCATAAATTATCGACAATCGGACTGGTCCGACTGGTTGTCGCTGGCAGAATTCACACACAACGACAAGACGAGCTCGTCGACGAGCATGTCACTGTTTTTCATAAACACGGGAATGCACCCCTGGAAGGGGATAGAAAACGCAATCGAGTCGCGCAATGAAGCCGCGAACAACTTAGCAGAAAAAATGAAGAAGATCGAGACGAAGCAGCAGCTGCGCTGGAGAAAACTCAGAAAACCATGAAAAAATACTACGATGCTAAGCGTCGGGATGCGCTGGAGTTCAAGGCCGGTGATCGGGTTTGGCTAGAGGGAAAGAACATAGCCACAGATCTGCCAACATGGAAGCTGGAGGATAGAAGGCTGGGGCCTTATGAGATCCTGGAGGAGGTTGGCACATCGGCATACAAGCTCAAGTTGCCGGAGACAGACAAGTCACATCCGGTCTTCAACAGGCACTGCTTACACCGTACGTGGAACCCCGTGGGAAGGAGAGAAGAACAACCACCACTGAACATCGTCGGTGGAGAAGAAGAGTACGAGGTGGAGGAAGTCCTCAACCACAGGAAACGAGGGAGAGGATACCAATACCTCATAAAGTGGAAGAATTTCCCACTTTCGGAACGGACCTGGGAGCCGACGAGGCACCTGACGAATGCGAAGAAGCTCTTGGACAGATATAATGTCAAGCACAGGATCTGTTATATACCGAGCCGAAAGAAGGACAAGATGAGAAACTCCGGAACCAGAGGATTGGAGCTTCCGGAAAGTATATGGGGAGATAACACAAGCACCACAGGACAGTAGGATGTGCGTACTACCGAGGCTGGCGAGGAAAAGAAGACTGGGGAATTAACCGGAGGACGACTCAGTGCAAAGTGGAGAGCAAAGCAACATTAATTATCAAACTGAAGTACATGGCATATGTTAAGGGTTTATATAGCTAAGTCCTAATTGTATTCCTAAAAAGGTGTGAGTCAGGTGACCTGTCAGACATAACAATAATACGAGTCCCAAAGAGGATGGAGAAGTGATGTTGGAGAAATTGACAATAAGAACATGGATTATAAAGACGGATAAACGGGAAACACTCAGTAATCCTTCATTGCATAAAAACCCAATGATCCGCAATGTGTCCGAGGATGTTCCATCCAGTTCTGGGCTCCGGTACCGGACATGGACCGGAAGGTCAAGGACTGGGAAAGCATGAATATAACAGGATCGCAGTTCGGGTGTTGTCGGTAGAGTCCAAGCTGGAAGGGATGACCACAGAGGAAAAGACGGTGCTGGCCGCAGAATTACGGCAAAGAGGCTTGATGCCACCAAAAACAGAGGAGTCCACAAACTCGACGACGAAGCAGACGGTCCCTATCTTCAAACAGGGACACTGGGATTATTTAATCTACCATTTCAAGCCGAAACAAGAGACAATGCCATACCTGGAAAGATGGTTATATGACCCAGAAACAGGCAGATTCAACGAAGCAGCCAAGTTTCCTCCGTTACCAGGAATCGAAGCCTATGAGTGTTAAATTGTCGGGACGACGATCCTAGGGGGGGTAATGTCACGATTAGATAAGATCTATTGTTCCAACACCTATCTAAGCACCAGAGATCTAAGCGCTGGATGACAAAGAGGCTATGACTAAGACCGGCCCGGCCTGAAGGATGACGACGGGATGATGTCATGATGATGTCAGAGATGACAATACCTCCATTATTCTCTGTTTGCTTCACATGCCCGTTTGCCTGTGGTGCCAATCCACATTGAGTCCTCCACGCAGCACTGCAGATGCTGAAGTGTTGCATGCTGATCCTGAACACATGCTGCACCCCTGAGGCCAACGAGCTGTATGGGGAGGGAGACATCGGCCTGTACAGGAAAGAGTGGAGGAGAGTCCATACTGGAAGCTCTCCATCATCAGAAGATGGGCAAAATGACCGACAATACCGGCATTATCCCCAGACCCGAGCATGTGTATGTCAAGCTATATGTGGATGTCAGCGTAGTGAGAATGGAGGGGGGGAAACACACCTGTCTCCTGCGTGGAAGGCAGTCGGACGGTGGACAGGATGAACATGGTGTGGCCATTAAGCCAACAGGTGAGCACTGCAGAACCAGCTGCCCTCTGTCGTCGAGACTTGGCAACCATAAAGCTAGAAAGAGATGCGAGTGAGATAACACAAGGTGCCACAGGTAGCTACTTCATGTGAGGACAGTGCACAGTGAATTTAAAAAGTGGCTACAGACAGCCAATATGCAACACAACACTGGGAAGAAGATATGGATGTGGAGCCACAGGCAGCAGGGCACGATGCAGCGTGGAAGGGTAGGCACAAAGAAAGTGCATGGGGGACCAGCCACAGGGGAGAAAGAAGCCCAAGAAGATATAAGAGGGAATCTCCTGAGGTTTCTGGACATTGACATGGCTTCTGACAGCATCGAGGGAAGCAAGCGGGTGAGGGGAGGAAGGAAGAGAGAAATTGAGTGACAAACCAACCATCAAAAATCACGCCATTTGGTCACATGTATTCGGAGTTTGAATGACTTCGCAAATTTGATGTTGGCAGCCCTTTGCCTCATCGTCGCAACACTGATACACTGGCTGATACATTCCATAAATACCACAGTAATTGCCTATAGGAAGCTTATAAGCATTCTGTATCATGGAATTGATATTTTCATATCATCCAATTCAAGTTCAACTTTCTGTCTTGCAGAGAAATTGACAGACATTCTGGCAATTTGGCACCAGATTTGCCAGATGCACCAGACATGCCAGAGATGCCAGACATGTTCTGTTTTCCTGATGTGACTTTGTGTTTTAGGATTTCATTGAACACATTGCACTTGATTGTGAGAATGTAGTGACACTGAATGATATTTGCGCCAACTGGAGTTTTGACGATGTCCCAGGTGTTCAGCTTTTCGAGTTGCGTGAACTCACTCTAGGCAGCAGGCATCCAATGTTTGGAATTGGGGCCACTGATGGCCTTGCACAAACTCATCGGGACACTCTTAGTCACCAACGCAAACTCTACAACCTGGCTGTAGCACAATGTCTCGATGGCATCCTGCTGCAGATCAGAGTCGTCGTCATCCTCCTCCTCCAGTACCTCGAAGAATGCAGCAACATCCTCCAAGCTGGATTCCGCAATGCTGGCTTTGCCCTCATTGAGCTTATGGTAGAATCTGGGTGGTTTTCTTGCACGTTGGCCATGTCCTGTGTTTGGCGCAGGCTCAATTAGGCCGCCGCTTTGTGGTTTACGGGTGTGGGGAGGTGGTGGTGCAAGCATCTCAGGCGTGGAAGGTTTTTCCATTGGTGGGGGTCAGGTTTGGGAGATGGCGATTTGCGAAGATTCTCAGGGATCGGAGGCTCAACAGTATCGGTGAGTCCCTCTTTCTGGTTGTTCCCTGTCATCACATCACCTTTGGGAGGTGTTTTGGCGTGCTCGGAGCCTCGGGATAGCAAGAATGTTGTCATCTTCCCACTCCCCCTTAATTGAGGTACTCTCAGGCTCCAGTGGTTCATTTTTTTTGAAATACACATCCCTTTCCACTGTAACCTTTCACTTACCTGGCCAATGGACACAGAAGCCTTTTGCCTCGATGTTGTACCCCACGAAATGCACTTCAATCGCATGGATCTCAAGGGCACCTGCGTTCTTCACCTTCAGCCCTATGGACCTGCCCCAAGACATGGTTAGGCTTCTTGTTTGTTGCCATCTCCATTGGTGTCTTATAATTGGGCAGGGCGGCCATCAGCAATCGATTGCAGAGCCATACAGAGTGCATCCAATCTTCTGCCCACAAGAATTTTGGCAACTTGGACTGGATTAACACAGCATGGGTTTGATCCACATGCATGCGCTGCTCACGTTCTGCAATGTAGCTGTGCAAGGCCATACTCAAGGCCATACTCAAGAGCACGACATGGAATGGTTCTTGCAGTGCAATTGAAGATTTGCTGGAGGTGGGTAGGTCCTGTTATATCCGTGCACTCCAGCTCTGGTCTTACTCCACTTCTGCGATCTCTGACTTCCGGATTTGCCTCCAAATTCCGGTCTGGATCCGAATTTCCGGAATCATTCAGACCATTCCGAACCATTGCTATACCAGCACATGACACCACCAGAACCCCTGCGGAAATCTCCGACCATTTCCAGACTCCGGACCGAACTTTGTTCAGTCTCTGATGCTGCTCTGAAGCATCTTGGGGTTTTCACGCAATGAAGGTCTACTGAGTATTTCCCCTCAAATTCCTCTCTTCTCTGCAAGTACTCTGGTTCCGTAGTCTGGAACCATTTGGATTGCTTCAGATCATCAGGTCCTTTATGCCATGACACTTTACAAAGTATTTTCCAGTTTATCCATTTATCCGGAATTCACTTATTGTCTCGAACTTCACTTCACTTCTACTTCTCCATTTGGACAGTGACTTATTGTTACACCTAGGTCACATTACTTATGCTTACTATGACTCTCCTATTGTCTCAGACTAATCCTTCCCAAGCTATTGTTACTCTTATTGTTTCTTCCTTTTCATCCTTGACAATTAGCTTACATGTATATATACCACTTAGGTAGCTCCAGCACTTCAGCTGGAAAATTAATGTTGTTTCCATGTTTCCTTTCATGGACTGAATCCTTCACTTTCAACCTCGTCCTCGATTCAACTCCAGAGTAATGCCCAAACCTCTGGACATCATCTTTGTACTTTGCCTTTACTTCCGGTCTATTTTCCGGTCCATTTCCAGTTCACCTCGTTCTTCTTCATCCTTTGCCTTTGCCTCCATTCGACCTCCAGTTCACCTCTGGTTCCCACACCACTCTGATGGAACTCCGGTTTCCTCCAGTTTATCTCTGGGAACCTGCCCCTCATTCCTGGGCAAGGCATCAATCTTGTTGCCTTTTCCCGAGTAGCTCTACTTGGATCAGACTTCTGAGTCATGGAGTGTTTCCATTCTAGTCCCAGCTCAACAGCCAGACAGTCGCACACCCTTCTGAGCTGTGGTGCTTGCCAGAACAGCTGAATCTTTGCCTCCGGTCCTTTTCCGGATTCCAGATGTCTTCCGGATCTGGACTCCAGCCAGACTTCTTGTCCCCCTCTGGCTCAGGATATAACAGGTCCACGAAGTGCTAGAGCCTCCGAGAAGAAGTTTGGGTCGATCTCCACCCATGGGTGCCCAGCAGTAGGCATGCGGGTGGATACAACAATATTAGGCCCCTCCACGGGATCTGAGGAGAGGTGGCATGCCTCTTCGAGAGACTCGACCATGGTTGTAATGCTGTGCTCCAGCAGAGCATACTCTGCAGGAGGGAAAGGTGCACGGTGCTGCTCACAGAGGAAACGAATGGTGTGGCTGCAGATTGGGTATGACAATGAACCGGCATCACTGCTTGTAAAGACTGGAGTGCCTCTGCAACCTGCAAGCTGATTTGAGCTTCGGATCCATGCTGTGTATGCAAAGTTCAAAAAAACATTGTGTTCGAGCGATTTTCAAGGACTTCAGACATGGGCAGCAAAAAGATGCGACAAAACAGGTGGGCGTGCAGGCAGTGGGCCATAGTACCGGAAGGGTGATCGGGGGATGTCGGATATGCTTGGTGGTGGTGATGGACACAAGGGGCAGAACATTCAGCTGGGTGTTATTAGGAGCCTCAGGGGCAGCATCAGATGGGCCAGGACTGCCATCAGCAGCAGCGCTGACAGGCTTGGCAAGTGATTGTTGAAATTGGTCTGTACATACATTTCCGGACTTACTTCCAACTCGCGATCCTTGTGTGATCCGTGTCACACTCATTACATTAGCGCAATCATGGAGTCACATCCCTCAGTTGTTTACTCTACGGCTGAGGTATGTGCTCCCGTTGTATACTGTCCTTATATTTACTTACAGGCTCCTACTAGCGTATACTTATCGTATTCTAATAGGTAGCTCAATCCCAGTCGTTTACTCTACGGCTGAGCTTATACTTATCATATTCTAATAGGTTATGGGCCCCGGCCACATCCACACCTAATCTCAGACCTACCGGATCGCTACTCCTCCATTGAACCTCGAACATCTATTATTACCCAGTCCCCATATTCCGCCACCTTCGTGCCGCATTCACACTTCGATTCACGACATCCTGATTGCCACGTCATCACGCCATATGTCAAAGACCTGGGAACTCCCTCATGGTGCTCACATGTTCTTCCCACGCTCGGACGCTGACCGTCTGAAGGACGAGACCAGTTACTTTGCGTGGTCGAAGCGAATGAAGTCCGGATTCGAAACGATCGACCTTATGGACCTCATCAGCGGGGAAACTCCCCGGCCTGACCCCAAATCAGCATCAGCGGAGGAGGTAGCTTTATGGAGGAGGAAGGATCGCGTGGCTAACGCCATGCTGCTGCAATGCATCAATGGTGAGCTCGTCGTCAAAGTTTGCGAGTACAAGACCACCCAGGAGGCTCTGGACCACCTCGAGCGACAGTACGGGCAGATGGGTGCCGGTAGCGTCATGCACTGGTTCCGTCAGCTCACCAATTGTCTCGAGCGCGACTCCGACCTCGCTGCGCACATCAAAATGTTCCAGCAGGTGGGTACACATCTTGGGAAGGCCGGATTCGTCCTCCCGGGTCCTATCGCCAGTGCCATCTTCCTATCCACGCTCCCCTCTGATCCCGACAATCCGAGATCATGGCACCAGCGCGTCAAGGGTGTCAAGATCGATGCCCACACAATGCTCGTCTCCATGATCGAATACGTCCTTGACGCTGCGCACCGCACGGGTGGTGGTAACCAGTTCGAGGAGCAGAAGCAAGAGACTGCCCTTGCCGCGTTGGAGCACCCGACACGTGCTCGCAGTATGAAATTCTGTCATAACCGCAAGCGCGACGGACACACCATCGACTCATGCTGGGTGCCCGGTGGAGCGAAGGCGGGACAGGGCCCGAAGCAGAAAAAGCGGAAGGGGAAAGGGAAGGGTAAGGAGAAGGCCCACCACACTACCGATGGAGGGGGAGACAAAGATTCTAATAATGTATGCTTCGAAAAATGCTTAATGGCCTCTGAGGCCGACTTCTCCTCGTATTCTCTGCACGAAAGCATTCCGGCTACACCTCCGATGTCATCCTCCCAGACTCTCAACTCCACGTACAGTGCACGTACAGCGGCCACGTCCACCATCATCGATTCCAGTACCTCGACTCACATTCACTCCATTCGACGCGACTTTGTTTCTTATGCTCAATCTGTTTCCGGTAATATCAACGGTTTCAGAGATGGGAAGAACAAAATTGAGGGTCGTGGCGAAGCGCAATTGCTTGCATCCCATCCCAAAGGTGGTAGGTTGCAAAATACCTGTTACGTTCCTGACTCCCACCCTACGCTGATCTCTGTATCGCGGCTGGATCAGGCGGACTGTTACACCATTTTTGGTGGTGGTAGATGTATTACCTTCGAGAAGGGTGATGGCGGCAAGCTTCTTCGCCAATTCATCGCATCCGAGAAGGTTATTCTCATTGCCTCTCTTTGGAGCGATCAGCTCTATCACCTCGATTCTTCCTCGCCGACGGAGAATTCATTCTCAACCTTGACTCGACCACTTTCGAAACTCGAATAGTTACACCAGCGTCTCGGTCACCTGGGTTACCTGGGGGTCCGCACTCTCGTTCGGAAGGGCTTCATTTCGGGTACAAAAATTACACAGGCTGAGCTTTCAGCCGAGCCACCTGTGTGCACTTCATGCGCCAAAGGCAAGATGACTCGTGCTTCTTTTCCTCGTTCGGAGGAGGAAAAAGCTGAGCACATTCTTGACCTTGTCCATTCAGATCTTTGGACCACTCCAGTTCGATCCTTGAATGGGTCCAGATACGCTATCACCTTCACCGACGATCATTCCAGATGGCTTTGGGTGTATTACCTCTCGTGTAAAAGCAATGCGTTCAATGCATTTAAGGAGTGGTTGGAGATGGTTGAGCGGGAAACAGGTCGGAAACTTCGCGTCTTTCACTGCGATAACGGTGGCGAGTTTATTACTGCTGAATGGGCCGCATATCTCAAGGCTCGCGGTATTTCACTCCACACCAGCACTCCTCGCACGCCCGAGCAGAATGGTATTGCTGAACGTCAGAATAGGTCGATTTTTGACCGCGTTCGCACCGTCTTGATCGATGCCGGCCTTCCCCTCAATCTCTGGGCAGAGGCTTGCAACTACATCGTTTACACGAAAAATCACAACCCCACCAGTGCTCTCAACCTCCGTACCCCATTTTCCGTCCGCTTTCCGCGCCGAAAACAGCCCAAATACAGGTCGTTCCATCGGTTCTGTTGCAAAGCTTACCTTTACAATGACAAAGTCTCCCGCAAGAAGCTTGATCCTCGCGCGGAGGAAGTTATCTTTGTCAGGTATGCGGATACTCGGAAAGCCTGGAAGGTTTACCGTCCATCGAAACAGAGCTGCACATCTTCCGTGCATGTTCTATTCGATGACAAGTCCAATTCTATGGAATTTCGGGCTGAGGGGGAGATGTCCTACAAATATTCTGCGCTTAAATCATCTTCAACTGATTCCGATGATGATTACAGCCCTCCTTCCTTGACGACGCCTCCAGCTCCTGATCCCGTGCCACCACGCGTGCCGTCTCCTGCTCCTGATCCGAGACCAGCAGATGTGCTGCCTCAACCTCCAAAACCCCAGGCTCCTCGTGTTCCTAGACCTCCCCCTCCACCTCGTCCTCCTTCGTCTCGCATTATTGCAAAGCGAGCGGCTGATGCTGCGAAAGCTGCGCAGGCCGATGCCCCACCGGTGGAAAATTCCGATTCAGGGGGAGCTGACGCTACAGGTTCACAGGACCCGCCACTCGCAGCGGAAGATTCTGCATTTGCGAAGGCTTGGGACGAATTTGAATTTGCTCATGTCATTTCTCTGGGTGAGGTTCCCTGCCACTTCAAAGAAGCAGTGGAGTCCCCGGAACGTTCCGAGCGGGAGAGCGCGATGGAAATCGAGCTCGACAGCATATGGAAATTGGGTACGTATGAACTCGTCCCGGTTCCGGCTGGAGTCACTCCCCTTGGTTCGCTTTGGGTGTACACCATCAAGCACGACACGTCCGGCATTGTCACCAAGTACAAAGCTCGACTCTGCGCTATGGGTACATCCCAACGCCCTGGTATCGATTTTCTGATATCTTTCGCCCCCGTTGTTAAAAAGGAATCGCTTCGATTTCTTATTGCTCTAGCTGTGAAGCTGGACTGGGAATTTCACCTTGTCGACATTGATTCCGCTTTTCTTAACAGCGAGATGGATCCCGACCATCCGATCTATGTTCAACAGCCTCCGGGCTACGCTGTTCGTGGAAAGGAGGATCACGTCTGGCTCCTGCGTAAAGCAATATACGGACTCAAACAGTCGGCATTCCTCTGGTACCGCAAGCTTCGTTCGATTTTGGTCAAGCTTGGTTTCCGAGTTTGCTTGGCTGATCCGTGCGTCTTCATTCGTCGCAAGGATAAAGCTACCTCCATTATCAGCACTCACATTGATGATCTCGGATTATACTGCTCCTCTGTTGCAGAGGTAAAGCTTTTGAAGCAGCAGATCTCTGAGCATGTCCCGATAAAGGACTTGGGAGAGCCGAAATCCATTCTCGGCGTTGAAGTAATTCGCAACCGTGCTAAACACACCATTTCCCTGTCGCATTGATTTTATGTTGATTCGATTGTGGCTCGGTACAGGATGCAGGATGTGAAGCCTGCATATTCGCCAGTAAACCCCTCTGTCACACCTCTCTCCAAATCACAGTCTCCACAGACTCCAGAGGAGCGTCAGCGCATGGCCAACGTTCCCTATCAGCACACCGTCGGTTCGCTCATGCACACCGCTGTCTACGTCCGAGCTGATATTGCCAAGGCAGTTCAGCCGTTGTGCAGTTCAGCTCTGACCCTGGTGAAGCTCATTGGTCTGCCGTTAAACAGATTCTTCAATATTTGAAGACTACCTGTGACTATGTGCTTATTCTAGGTGGTGACGATAGCATGGATATATCTGCTTACAGCGATTCAGACTGGGCCAACTCCAAAGATCACGCCCACTCTATTTCCAGGTACGCTGTCTTCTTCGGTTCCAGCTTATTTGCTCGGTCTGCAAAGAAGCAAACATCCATGGCACTTTCGACTGGCGAAGCCGAGCTTTATGCCGGCACTCACGTAGGCCGATTATGTGGCTACGTTCGCTGCTATCCGAGTTGGGTCTTCTCCGTCCCGGCCCGACTTCCCTTCTAATCGACAACACCTCCATGATCCGGATGATCGTAAATGTCGGTGAAGTCACTGCGCGAACGAAGCACATCCACATCGCCATTTGGTGGATTCGCGAGGCCGTCACTGCTGGCTGCATCGAACCGAGCTACATTCCTACTGAGGAAAACATCGCGGACTTGTTTACCAAGCCATTGCCTACGCCGCGGCATAAGAAACTTGTCCAAATGTTGGGAATGGCCCCTCGTATGGATACTCGTTGAGGGGGAGTGTTGAAATTGGTCTGTACATACATTTCCAGACTTACTTCCAACTCACGATCCTCGTGTGATCCGTGTCACACTCATTACATTAGTGCAATCACGGAGTCACATCCCTCAGTTGTTTACTCTACGGCTGAGGTATGTGCTCCCGTTGTATACTGTCCTTATATTTACTTACGGG
Organism: Mycena sp. CBHHK59/15; assembly: GCA_029204085.1. Taxonomy (NCBI): domain Eukaryota; kingdom Fungi; phylum Basidiomycota; class Agaricomycetes; order Agaricales; family Mycenaceae; genus Mycena; species Mycena sp. CBHHK59/15. The sequence continues at coordinate 35,636 of JARGXW010000736.1, forward strand.
CCCCTACTAGCTTATACTTATCGTATTCTAATAGGTAGCTCAATCCCAGTCGTTTACTCTACGGCTGAGCTTATACTTATCGTATTCTAATAGTGATTCCAATACCTGGACACAGGGGTGCCATTTACATTCAAGATCTTGTAAGAAATAGAAACATGATCTTGCATGATCTTGCATGCAAATTAAACATGGAAATGTATCTTCTTTACTGGTTCGTGGGAAATCTTGCAAGATCTTGCAAAATCTGACACATTGATATTATTCTAGTCCCTTCTTGCACTTTTGTACCCATTCTCGGCAAAAAGGCGGACCAGCAAGGCCAAACCAATCCTTTTGTCCCACAAGGGCCTTCAAACTGACGAGATACCAGCAATACCACCCCTGCAAAATTCAGTGTGGTGCCTCTGGCCCTGCCAACCCATGTGCCCTCTGTGTCCTAAGCCTCTGTTGGTGCTTTGGCGCAGTGGTTATGCTGTGTGCTGTTGGAATATGGAGTCACACCATCATGGCAAACTCCAAGTATGTTACCATTACTGTAACACCATGTACACTGCTGCTTTGTTTCTTAGTCTATGCATTGCCTTGCAGGTTGCTTTAGCTACAATTTTGTTATATAAGTAGTATACTTTATACTCTGTCGGGATTGCAGCAGAGCAAGGCCAATCAAACCTTCTGGCTGACTAAGCTTGTCCAAATCTCACACGTGTGAGTGTGGGACTCTCATTTTGCTGAGGTCAAGGGTTCGGTATCGTCTGACGATGAGGAATCTGAAGTCCCCACCAATGCAGAGCTAGACAAATCAGCTCACAAGGAATATGGTGCGTCTGATATCAAACAAGTTATACCAACCTTCTAATTCTAATTTAACAGCCCCCATTGTTGAGGAAACCCGGGGTTGAGCTTCGACGATGGAGATGGCTCCACCCTCTCAGAGCTGGAAATTTTTGATCATTGTGAAGTTGATGCTCATGACTTTCCTCGCATCATGGTGGTTATACAGCTTTACACTAGGGGGCTGAAACCTGCTTGCAATGGAATCTCACTTGGGTTTGAAGAGACAGAACTTGGTGGAGGTGGTGCAGATGTACCATGAATGATATGTAGTCCTTCGTAGAATGGATAATGGAATATTGTGACTGACACAGGCTCAGTGTTCAACTTGGCTCCAAACAAGAACTTGGACAAACGTCCCCACTAGTAATGGAACAAAATTTTGTAAAAGGATGAGGATGCCCCGATGCCGTTGGTCCCCGAAATCATCATGCATTTGGGGGCAGTGGCTAACCACACCAGTAGTTGCACGTTCCAGTGAAGGGGGCGTAATGAGCGCAGAGACGGCAATAGCAACACTCATGACACCCGATACCTGGATGGCAAAAGCATTGGCACTGTTTGGCAGGGATCTGTGCCAAAAGATGCATGCTGAGGGAAGGATTGAGCCGCAGACGACTGAATGCATAGAGTCTCACCAAAAATCGCGGATTGGATGTAGAATGGGAGCCACACAGTGAATGCAGTCAGCTCCTGCCCCTGACAAATTGGCATTGAATATGGCGGAAAGTGGGTCCTGGTAGGGCATCAAAAAGGGAAAGGAGATCCAAATACTAATAAAGATGCAAACATTTGACAGTTGAAAAGCAAGGTACCAGCTTCTTCTGTCTGAGACTAGCACGGAACGCAAGCAAGAGCACACCAGCGCGCAAGGTGGGAAGCAAAACCAAGGAGGGAATGACAAAGCGGCGCAAACACACACTGCCACACCTGTATGTTCGAAATCAACAACGTCCAGCCTGTACGAGAAAAAAGCAAAGGCACACGGACTAAGAGAGCCGTACACTGTGTCCGAGCCACTATTCGTGCCACTGATGTACGAGGCCCGCAAGCAGGAGAAGCCTATTGCATTCGACAGAAAAAAAAAGAACAAACTATGAGTGGTTGGCAACCTTAGTGTCCAACAAATTCTGTACGTCAGGATAATCCAACACCAGATGGTAAATCTCGATAAACTGGCTCTCGTGTTTCACGGGCAGCGATATGGTTGGGTGCTTGTCCATGTTCGGCCCGCTGACATAAATGTAAGTGAATTTGTTGATGCCGTGGCCCTCCATCCAGACGCGGCCCAGGTCGTTTACAGTGTGTATTTTGTCTGCCTCCGACGCCTGGAATACGAACGCGTGATGGCGTTGGTCGACGTAGAAAGAGTCGAACGTCGGAAAGTTGGACTTGTGCGGCCGGTAGAACTGGTGTTTGTGGAGTCGTTTCAGTTCGGAGGTGGGGGTGCGGATGACGGCCAATGCTTTGGGCTGCTGCTGCTTGGCTTTGGACGCCGTTTCTATTGACATCTTGCCATCGGCCAGCAGAACTTTGCCACAGTCCTGCTCCTGGGCCTGCCACAGATTAGCTGTGGCTCCGCTGTGGGCATGGGGCGATTTTTTGAACTTGCGAAGACGCCACCTGCCACCCTCCCCGATGAACCAATGATGGTGCTTGTCGAGCAGGTCCGCGGCTGTCGCTTTGCAGCCAGGAGTTCCCACGCCGACATTGATGACATACAGGAGACGACGGGCTGTCTGGAGGTTCCTGTCGAGTTGGAGGATGAGCAGGTCCTGCAGGTAACTGGTGGGAGAGGCCATGCGGAATTGGGTCCGGTCTTTGTCGTGCAAGGGCAACGGGGTAACGAGCATGTGGCCGACCTTGTCGTCGATCGAGCGGTTAGGGGCCCAGAGCTGGATAACTCGCATAATGAGCTCGGTGTCGTTCACAAGTTTGGCCGCCGCTTCCTTGACTAGGCCGTCAAATGCGACGAGCTGGTGGGACTCGTCGTAGACATGCCGGGCTGAGCCCCCGAACTTGTGGAAAAAGGTGTGCATGTCTGTGCCTGTGCGCTGCTCGATTTGCAGGGAAGATCTAGCGCGCGTCAGCACAGCCGGGTATTCTTATCTGAAGGAAACATACCCAGCGAACAGCTCGTCCAATGTCCAGGGCTGCATCAAGCAAAACGGACGGATACCCGAGCCTTGATTCTTCCTGGCCCACTGAGTGCGACCGGCTCTCGGAGACACCGCTTGAACGATAAAGCGGCCGCTGTCGATCACCACCTGGGGGGGGTCCAGGTTGCGCACGTTGGAGTCGACGAGAAACCAGGCGATCTGTTCCAGGGCGGCCGGCACCAGAGTCGGATTGTGAAGGACGAAGAAATGGGCGCCAGTATACACCAGAATGACATTTGGGTCCGTCATGTATGCGGTCGGAAGGTTGGCGGCTACACGGAGCCAGAAGATGACAGCGAGAAGGACCGTCTTGCCTGTCATACATTCGATCAACAGAAGTCGACGATACAGAGGGGACAACGGACCTATTCCAGGGAGCCCAGTGATGATGAGCGCACCGAAATTTCTGTAAAGATTGCCCTGGTGGAGGTCTAGGAAGGGGTTGGGAAAGATGGTGGCTTCGGATATGTCGGGCGTGTGTTCAGGGATGCACAGCTCGTCGGGGCCCGGGACATGTTTCTGGTGCGGCGGGACGTTGATCTGGCGCGGCGGGACGTTGATCTGCTCTACGGGGCCACCGTCCACGTCCATGCAGTCATCAGCCCTTAGGAAAGATGTCAAGGAAGAGGATTTGGGGAGGAATTACACGGCTTACGCTGGGAGATCAGGAAAGGTTTGCTTCCTGTCGGTTGGGGCCGCTTCCCTCTTGCGGTCCAAGTACCACAGTAGCGCCACGAGGATGTTGTAATACTCTTGGCGGACCATGAGGCGGGAGCCTGCAGAGGGCAGGTAGCTCGGGTCCTTAGCGCGTGGTATGACCCACATGTGGGCCCGCGTCTTGACGTCCGGGACGTCATGTGGGGGGCGGACGACGGGTACTCTCTGCGGGGATAGCGGGTTCTCCAGGGTGAGGCGAAGGACCACTGACTCTGGGATCTTGGGAGGCAGGCGCGGAAGGTGGGGCGCAGGCGAACTCATTGTGCAAGAGATGAACCAAGCGTACACAAACAGCAGCGGCGCTCTCGGGTGATCGAAGAACGAGTTAACCGGAGAGTAGGGTTTGTGGATTAGAGTCCGTCGCTCAGGGGCTGACGCATCTTGCCCTGAGACGACGACCTACCTCGCGCCATTCCTACAGCTACAGCTTATTTCTTTCCATCTACCATTATATCTTTCAAATATGTCCACACCTAGTCTCTCTTGACAGACTCCCTCGCTCGTTCCTCGTTCTGAAGTCTGTTAGTTACCGCGGTCTGATTACCGTTAGCTCGCCTTATTACGTAATGATGGGAGATGCTTGCGCAAACATTCAATATCCCGGACGCGTTCTGCACGCGTTTTGAGCTTTTTACCGTCTCTGAACCCTGAGTTATGATTTAAAAGCCATTCATACGGAAGAATAAGATTTTTGAGATTTTTTCTAGTCCCCCAGGACCACACACGGGTCGCATCCCATCAAATGGAGCACAGTGATGGGCCATTGGTGGTTAACTTGACCTCATGTAGAATAACATGTTCTAGAGTACTTTTTGTGACTTTATGAGGTATATCACATCCGAAATTTGCCTCCGAGAATCTTCTGTCGCGGGCAGCGCGTCCAAGTCGCGTCGTTGAGCGCTGCACGTGACTAATTACGCCTTCCTAAACGAGCGAGCTTACATAATAAGGGGACCTAACGGTTACTTGGGCGCGGTAACTAACAGACTAGTCCACACCCCAGTCGTCTACTTCGAACGGGACCTCCACCGCGCGACTCCTATCCAACCCAAATACAGAAACCTGCCCCGATTTCAGCTCCGATGACTTCGCCGACGTCCGCAAGGACATTGGTCCCAATGACCAAACGGCCATAGATAAACTTGTTGCATCTTGGACGAAAGGTCATGACAAGAGGAAGGATCAATGGGCACAAAAGGTCGCCGCCGAACAAGCAGCGGAGGATGCTCGCCAAAAGGAGGCAGAGGAGAAGGCCGCTGAGGCCGCCAGGTTAGCTGAGAAGGAAAGGCTGGATGTGGAAGCCAAGAAGCCCAAATTGGGCTCATTTGATGAGAACAGTGAGGCTCCGTCTTTTATCGAAGCTAGGATCTCTCCGTTTGCACAGAGAAAGCTGGAGAAGATGGAATATTGTGTCCTCTCGCCTTTCACTCCCCAAGGACTTGCTGAAGCTGCTTCTGCCGCTCTCTCTTCCAGCGACAATATCTCCTCGGTACGACTCAGCCAGAATGACGACAACCAGCTCACCGTACAAACCGGACCCTCCTCCACAGCCCACAAGAACATGCTTCAGGATGACCAGCTCTCTTGGGGGGAATTTGATCTGGGAAAAACCTGTTTCCTCAAAGAGATAATCCAGGCCGGCTGGGATCAAAAGCACTGTGACACCCTTAGCCAGTTCTTTTTCCACATCTCTAACCACTCTCTGCGGGAACAACCCAACGCTGATCAGATCCTCAAAGTCTATGCCGACTGCACCCGTTTTGCATGGCATCAGTCGTTGGGAACAGACAATTCCTTTAACATCACTAAAATCAATGAGCAGTTGCTCGCCAAAATAGGGGACGAATTGTTCAATAAGTGCCGCGAGCAGGCACTGACATTGTGCGTATCCCTGTATTTTGTCTCTAGGAATCACATACTGATGTCTTACTCGCATGTGCTCCTTTCACGCTACCCATTCCATCACTACGTCCACACATTTTCCATTTGCATCCATCTGCCATTCTATATGCCATTGCCATTATGCATCTATTTGCCATCTGCACACTGTTCCCGCATTTCTACGCCATTGCCATTACACATCTATTTGCCATCTGCATCACATTGCTATGCCATTTGCCATCTGCATACTATTCCCCGCACTTCTATGCCATTGCATTTACGCATCTATTTGCCATCCGCGTTGCGCTTCATTCACTTGCGCGCTATTCCTGCATGCCATTGCCATTTTCCGGCCATTGGCCATTCCACTGTTATCGCCAGTCTCAAAGCCCTGCGAAATGATTCTGGGAACAACTCCCTCCGCTACACACCTTACCCTCCAGCCAACTCCAATTCCAATGCCAATACCAACACTAATGCCAATCCTTGCAACCCAAACGACAATTCTAACCGAGTTTTTCCACGGGGCGCAGCAAACGGACCCATTGTCTGCGCTATCTGTCTCGGGTTCCATCCGAACGTCGCAGGCTGCCGGTCGACAACACTCTGGAGCGGTTCTCCGGCGAGGTGCCATTGCGACAGTCGGGGATAACTTACCAATCCCCAGGGCCAAAACATCTGCCTCAACTTCCAGCTCGCCCGGGGTTGCAGCGGTGGGCGATCTGGGTTGAAGCACATCCACAAATGTTCTGGTTGTGGCTCAACCAATCATGGAGCTCATCGCTGCCCTTTCCAGGCGAAGCTCTGAGCCACTTACTCCCCTTGTCGCCGAGAATTGGAATTTACTTCTTCGCGAAACGGGCCATATTTCCAGATACCCAACTATACCCAATGGCCTCCAGCACGGCTTCGAAATATCCATCCCGCAGATTACTTCTACTATCACTCCCTCTAATAGTGGTTCCCTTTCCATTCATCGAACTCCATTCCAACAAGTTATTGTCTCCGAATTCACCACCGGTTGGTATATTGGCCCATTCTCCCGATCGCAGCTTGAGGAATGCCTTGGATGTTTCCAGTCATCACCACTCTCCATGGTTCCAAAACCGCACGAACTTGAAAAAATGCGATTGGTCCAAAATTATTCGTTTCCGCAAGCTCCCCGAGGAGACCATTTTTCTATCAATTACTTCATCAACTCCAATGATTTCCCTTGCACCTGGGGCACATTCAACACAATGTGCTTCAAAGTCTCTATGCTACCCCCAGGCTCCCAAATTGGAGTTCAAGATGTATCTGAAGCATATCACAATATACCCATGCATCCTTCTCAATGGCCCAGCACCGTTTTACGGTTGCCCACTGACCTATTTGACCTGTCACATCGTCCAGAGCTTGCGGGCTCCTTGGAAGATCTTTATGCTGCAGATACTAGTGTTTGCTTTGGGGAATTGTCTGGCGCCGGAGCATACGGGCTTGTGGGGGATGTGTTCACCGATATTCTCCGAGCGCGAGGCATTGGTCCAAAATCGAAGTGGGTCGATGATTCAGTGTTTCTGCGAATCTTACACCAATTCCTTAATGAACACAATGAGAAACGAGCCGTGCTTCATCAATGCCTCCTCTCATTCGGAGGATGTCAGCAGACCGGTGGTCATCTATGGTGGGGAGGACAGGAACTGCCCGATGGCCGTCATGAGGAATATGATGAAGACTTCGTGTTTCCCATTCTTGATCTGTCCAACGCATCCCCGCACTCCGAGATCGATGCCAGATACACATACAACTTCGATGATATCGATCGTGTCTCCGCAATTCTCGGCATGCCATGGAAACACAGCAAAGACATCCAATTTTCCTCAGCTGCCCCATTCACAGGGATTATCTGGGATCTTGCATCTCGTCACGTCTCGCTTACTCCGGAAAAGATCGCGAAATACAAAAATGCGATCATGCAGTGGCAGGCCAAATGAATGCACATACTCTCTGAAGTCCAGAAGCTTCATGGCAAACTTCTACATGTGTGCCTTATTTTCCCCGTGGGATGAGCGTACATCACCTGCTTGGAGGCCATGCTCGGGATATTCGGTGATAGTCCTTTCAAACCGCACACCCCACACCGAGCCACAGGCTCTGATCTCCAGTGCTGGTTCAATCTGCTATCCAGGCCAGGGCTTTCCAGAGCAATCCCAGGGCCATGCAAGGTCGCATCCACCCACCCTGAGACCAGATCACTAAGTACTCACATTTTGTAACAGGTCTTTGACATTTCCGCATATTCCGACACCAGTTCCGGTATTGGCATCGCTGTGGTCATCAGTTCGCAGTGGCGTGCTTGGTGCCTGGTTCACGGATGGGAATCAGAAGGCCGAAAAATCCTTTGGGCAGAGGCAGTTGGTTTCGAATTCCTTGTCCAGACAATCATTGCCTTGGGTGCCAAACTGGGGCACATTGTCGTCTATGGTGACAACGACGGCATCGTCAAAGGGTGGTGGAACGGGAGGAGCACAAACGAAGAGGTTAACTTTATCTTCAGGCGTGTACATGCCCTCTGTGAGGCCACGGACATCACTATCCACACCCGCTACGTCCCGTCCCGTTTTAACTTCTGGGGTCCGAACAGTTTTTGTACAGGCATTGGATCCAGTTTGGCAGCATTTCATATGGTGAATGTAGTGGTAAGACTTGGGTAAAACGAACCAAGGCATAATCTTGTAAGTTGTATCATCTCCCCAGTCTCAGTGCCGCATTCAAGATCCAGAGGCCGAACTATTCCGGTTTCTGTGGAAAACTTGATATTGGTTGCAATCAGGAGGTGAAGAACCACTGGCATCGATTGAACCAGGCCAAAAAAGTGTATGATGTGCTTGTTGTGTAACGTGCCTGGGAGCTAGCATTGTTACCAACTGAGCCAAAAGGCCACTATGACAGGTTATTTGTCATAGGCTTCCCAGACTATATATACACGAGTACACACATTTCGCATGCATGTAACAGTGCCCCCCAATTAGGCACTGAGCCCTTGAAGTGCGGAATGATCCTAGAATGGATCTGAGATGTTCTGGAATGGAACGGAAACCCGAAATGGGCCGGACCGGGGACGGAACCCCAGGTGCACTTCCAAAGACCAAATGATACATAATAGACCCCCCTGGTCACATGATCAACCTGCCGGACGTTACCGAGTTCAAATGATGACAAATTAAATCAAGTGCTCCAGGCCTGAAAAATATGCCACCACTAGGGTTTGAACTCGCAACCAGTTTAAACCTGTCATACTGTTATGTAATGTGCCTGGGAGCTAGCATTGTTACCAACTGAGCCAAATGGCCACTATGACAGGTTAATCTGTCATAGGCTTCCCGGACTATATATGCATGAGTACACACATTTCGCATGCATGTAACAGCACTTTGGTTAGTGTTGAGTGACTGCTGAAGCCTGATTCATGCGAAATAAATGAGTCAAACGAGTACAGATCCAAAGCAAGGTGAAAACAATTGACCGATACCAACACATTGAATGCATCAATGGTTACAGTCTAGCCTGGGCCCAGTGGCATGGCTCTGTGGTGGAGGACTTTTGTCACTTTCAAGACCTGAGCGTCCACTCTCGGTATGAAGAGAGGATTGGGTAGTGCTCGTGGTTGATCTCAAAGATGATGGAATAAAAGGTTAACTACGACAGCGTAATAGCTACTCTACTTATACTGTCTAGGGAACCATGTGAACTAATCTATATATACTACAACTACCCTTAACCACATGTTCTCAGTGTCCTTGCTGTGTCCTCATGTCCTGACGTCATTTCTGACATCATCGTGACGTCATCCCTTGGGTCGGGCCGATCTTAGTCATAGCCTCTTTGTCATCCAGCACTTAGATCTCTGGCGCTTAGATAGTTGGAACGATAGATCTTATCTAATCGTGACAACTTTCGACATACTGTAGTATTTCGACCAAGTGTTCACAGGGTGTGATGCGTGATGACAAGTGTTCACTGAACAAGGTGTTCATTCTGTGTGAAAATACTATAAAAGGCAATCCAGGCCAGAATTTTTTGTATTCAGTCAATTTCAGCCCAAATTGGGGTCTGGGATCCATGATGAGGGCCAAAAGCAGGTTCCTTCCCAGCCGTGGTTATGAGGATAACAGTCCTAGTAGCGGTCATACAATTGAATACAGAGAAAATGTGATTATTTTTGATGTGTGACTAAAGAAACGTGATGCCCACTAACTTTAGGTAGTGGGTCCTGTAGCACCCTATTTCAAGTATGCATTTTTCCCACAACAAACATGACCAAGCAGTGTCATTCCTGTACAAACACTGTCATCTACGCGAGTTCGACATGCATGTCTGTTTGGCCACTATCCTGTGGACCCCTACTTGATGTTGCAGACTGTCCAACAATGCCTCATTTTGCGGAAATCCGAATGAGCTCCAGCGCACATTTTTAAATTCTTTTTCTGCTTTCGGATGACGGCCCGACAGGTCTGACTTCCCAGGATGACAAATTTTGCTTGACTCAGTAAATCACGTGTCTCCCTCTATTATCTGCACTCTAGACAACCCACACAACAACCATTCATCTCGTCAATCCTATTGATTTGGAGAGCGGTGAACTGTGAATAGGTCCCCTTTCCATATACACATTTGTTTACTGTTTGGCAGACGATGGTGGCACTCCCCATCTCTCTTCCTCTCATCCGCCGCTGGTGTCCTAGTGCTCACAAGGGGGATCTAAATTCTAATCTCCTCCCCTACTACGCATAGGGAAAATGTTGGCTACTCCCAACAGTGTGTCGCCTTGCCCCCCTTTTTCTTGGTACAATTTCATGTCTGACTTTCATCCTCAAGCTCTGCCTCAGATGTATCTTGTACAACTTCCACTTCACTGCCTGAGCACCAGAGGTGCCTTTGGAAGAGGATTGGTTGGGGAAGTCCTCCTTTGCCCATGGTCGTGCTGGCCAACATTATGCCCAGCTAATGCTCAGCACTCTGCTGATGACTTACTAGGCGTCTGGAGAGTGCGTGGTGTCCCAGAGCTTCTCCTCCTTATTCCCGTGCTCCCCCGCGTCTCCTGAATACCCCGCATCATCACACTTCTTTTCCCTCTCACTTCATCCTGATTATTCCCAAAGGTGCATCTGTCGCCTCCTCTGCCAGGCAGTATTTAGCGTCTCTCATGACATGATCTCTGCTGCAGGCACAGTGCCAGAGGGACGCGTGGAGGGGGAGGACCGTGCTGGATCATTCTGTGGCCCATTGGCAGGTGCATCGGGACCAAGTATGTACACTTGCACTGGCATCTTCGAGATGAGGAAACGAGGCATGCATTCACAGTTCCACATTCCCCATGTCCACACCTCCATCCCCTTCATCCACTCAACCGTTAATTCATCTGCCCATCTGTTCATTGACACATTTTCTCATGCATGCATGCATCCATCTCCTCTCCCCTCCCACCTGGCTTCCCTTCCTCATCCCACCTCTCCTCTTACATCCGCTAACAGATCTTCTCCCTACAGCAGCCTCAGCTCCCAGCCGAGTTGGCCTTTTGGAACTTGCCCCAGTGTAAGTGTACAGCACTTCGTGGGGACACCATCTTCGTTGCGCACAAGTAGCAGGGTACAGCGCACAGCAGTGTGGCTTGCAGTGCATTTGTCGCTGCGCTCGATGTGGGGGTAAGACGCACACCTCGTAGTACGGTATAATTGGTGTTGCATATGCAGCGTGCACCCGTTTGTAGCAGGGTTTTACCCCTTGCTAGCAATGGCTGTCAGGAACAGTGGCTCTGATGGGGAGACATGGCGAGGGCCATGCTTCCATTTTAGATGTGGGAGGAGCTTGCTCGCTCTCCCTGGGGCTCTCCTGTGCATGGGAGAAGACTGGGGTATGTGCACAATGCTTGTCTGCATTGTCCTTGAGCTAGCGTGGGGATGCACTGTGGGTGTGCTGCTGGAGAAGTGCTCACACTGGCATGTTGTGTGCATGGGGAGAGTGCCTGTCACCGTGTTCTGAGATTATGTGCACCGCATGGTGCACCTTCATTGTGTGCGTCTCATGTAATGTTTGGTACACAGCCACTTTTTTTTTCTTTTTCTCTGGTCTCTGGGATGGCACAGCTAGCACAGGCATGCTGGCTACAGACATAGTGGCAGCAGTGTGATGAAGCCTGGAGGTACAATGCATCAGCTGTGCAGGATGATCCCTCGCGATTGCTTTGTTGTCATGTGTTGGTGGTGGGAATGTCCACTGGGGCGAGCAGGCTTGCAGTTGCAGTCAAGACGGAGTTATGGTGGTGGGGCTCATGGGAGGTGCATGGCCATGCTGTGGGATGTGATGAGCATGCACAGGGTACATCATGCCACAGTATTGCAGCCATGTCTGGTCCATCATTCTCCCCTTCAGTTCCCTTCTCGTGCATGTGCCCTGTTGTCCTTACAATGATAATAATATTCATCAATAAATAAATCTGCATTCAAATTTACATGTTGCACCCTAGGAATCATCTCATGTTTCCGTCTGTACTGATATGGAAATGTGGTAGCAATTGCGAGACTCACAAACTGGGATTCAATGAGATGGGAGGAATGAAAAGGCAAGAGCAAGTAACTTAATCCTGGTTTTGAAGCTGTTTTCCCAGAATTTGGGTGGTGTAACAGTAAATTGAAAAGGTCCCACTGTTGTGCATTACAACCAGTAAATTTTGAAACAAAAGGACCCCCCCATTATGTGTTATGTTTCACCCCTACAAATTGCTACAGTAACTGAGACTCTGAGACTCATCTACCATCACAGGCATCTTGCTATCATCAACTTGAAACATATTTAATATTTATTAGAAAAGTTTGCAAGCAACTTGAAACTTCTCTGTGAAGATTTGGAGGAGATTATGGAGAAATTCCAGTGCCCGGTTAGTGGGCTCTGCCGCAAAGCGCGCTACAATTGTTATAGGTGACAGAAAGTTGGGGGTTATCCTCTCTACAGCGGCTGGTGGATAACATATACAAACAACATAGCCACAGGACCCCAATTCCCAATTTGGCTCACTGGATGTGTATCTGAAGGGGATGGAGCGTGGGATGAGGAACCATAGGCGGCCGACTTCCTTGTACTCCAGACGGAAGCCAGCCCTTTGCTCACACAATGACCTTCATCTCACACAATGCTAATCAGATGAGACGTGAACTGAGGCTTTTTCCAAAGCTTGTCAAAACCTCCGTCCTGTTGCATCAACGTCTCAACATTGGTAACAATCACACTATATCTCCCATCCTTGATGTCCTGTAACCACGCATCACGTCGTGTCAATTGATTTCACCACAAAAGTAGATGAGGAAGTAACTTACCTGGAAGTTTTGGTATGTTGCAGTCTCGGAAGTGATCACAATGCCCTTGATATTCATCCCCGCAAGCTGCGAGATGTTCTGGTCACCCAAGATATTTAAGGGACTAATAACAAGCTGAATGCTGTTGGTCTTGAAAAGAAGTGGGAGCCAGAAGGTTAAGATCTTCCCAGACCCTGTGGCCAAGATACAGACCACATCCCCATCGCATTTGAGGATTGCTTCGACAACCTTGATCTGCCATAGACACGGCTGATATCCGAGGTGCGCGATGGCTTTGGCACGTATTTCAGCAAAAGAGTACTGTGGGGGGCTGGAGGATGATGCTGAGTGTACACGTGACTGAACAGGGGCCATTTCTGATGGGAGAACACGAGATTGGGACATGTTTATGTGAGGCAACATGTCGAGCAAATATGGGCTGGTGCCAGTTACATATGGGGTCCTGATGTGGCTATGTTGTTTGTATATGTTATCCACCAGCCACCATAGAAAGTGCTGATTAGCAACCCTGTCAGAAATCGGTGATCTAAAATATGGTATTAGGTAACTCCCCCTATTTTCCAACGATACCTTGCTCAAATGCCCTCTTAACAGAGTCAAAAGCTCTTGAAAAAATCTGGAGTGTTTTTTTAATGATTTAAGATGTATTTTGGTACTATTTCTCTGATATCAATCCGGCCAATTAATGGGTCAGTGTATATTCTTCTTTCAGTTTCTACTAGAATTACAGCTCTCTGTTGCTTTTTGATTCAAACTTGTGGTGTAGCAGGTGCTGTTCAGTAGTTAGATTAGATCTATCATTGTCGATTTTATATTCTTTGCCAATGTGGCCACGCAGAGTGAATTCTATACCCAAAATTGATTGGTTTGGGCATATCAAAGCTGTAAATTAAAATTCCCCAACGATAGTTTTAAAGAGGATGCCCATGCCATTATATTCCCCCTACAAAGTGGACAGAGGAGCCGAGACGAGGCTCTACCACTTGATGGGCAAACATCGGAGTTTGAATTTGGCGGAGCGTTGCCGATCACCATAGAAATGGTACCCTGCCGGAAATTGGTGATCACAAAACCGGTATTGCCGGATTACCCCCCTATTTCTCGAGTCTTTGCTCAGAACATTCTTCCATCGGCCTATAAGACCTTGACTTGACCTCAGAATGCCATTTGTATGTATTAAATCTCGTTTGGACTCCAATTTTAGGGGCACAAGTCCCCCAATCAGGGATTCAGTGGCCTTACCTTGAATCACTCCTCCTAAAATTCCGACTCTCACACTGGTTGAACATTTCAAGTTTTTTGGTGAAAAAACTAGTGAAAAATGTTTTGAATTTTACAGCAATTTTTCAGTGAAAAACCAAGTGAAAAACTTGTAACTTCTTCATGAATTTTTTGAACTTCAAACCTTTTTCAGCACTTTTTCAGAAATTTTTCACAAGGTTCAAAAAGGTCACCAAAATGTTTCAAGTTTTTCACCTACTTTTTTGGCGAAAAATTACTGTAAAATTCAAAACATTTTTCACCAAAATTTTCAGTGCAAAACTTGAAATGTTCAACCAGTGTCAACAGGAATTTCTGTGTCCAAAGTTGCAGCAAGGTACATACTATAATTGATTTAGAACAAATTGATTGTTGCCGACTTTCGATATCTTCCCAGTGGACAGAGATATAGAGGGATTTATACTTGCAATTGACTGTTTTAGGTACATCCAGACGATACGGGCAATACCACCCCTGCAAAATGCAGATCACATCAGGTGTCCACGCCAGTTGTGCCAAGATGGTATGGCTCTGCTAAAAATGTGCAGCTGCTTTGGTAGAGCTATTATGCTGTGTAGTATTGTATTTTTGCGCTTTGCAGTGCACCACCATTTGAACCCCGGGTATGTGTCTTTTTTTCCGGCCTTATACTCACGTTCCCGGGCGTTCTCCAGGTTCCAAATCCATCCCATCGTCAAATGACATCATTTCATTATTGCCCTAATTTTTCTGCACCGGGCATGTTGAGCATGCAGGCCATCTATGCCTTTCCAGCCCTTATGTCACATTTTTCTGTACTTGTGTTTGAACTCAGGCAGAACAAATGCGGTGTTGATCCCATGCTTGTGCTCACGTTCCCGGGCGTTCTCCAGGTTCCAAATCCATCCCATCGTCAAATGACATCATTTCATTATTGCCCTAATTTTTCTGCACCCGGCATGTTGAGCATGCACGCCATCTATGCCTTTCCAGCCCGATACAGGCAATACCACCCCTGCAAAATGCAGATCACGTGGGGTGTCCGCGCTGGTTGTGCCAAGGTGGTATGGCTCTGCTACAAATGTATAGCTGCTTTGGTAGAGCTGTTATGCTGTGTAGTCTTATATTTTGTGCTTTGCAGTGTGCTGTTGTTCGAACCCCAGAGTATGTCACTTTTTTTCTATGATATGAGTACATAATCCAAGTCGTAGAGTTGTCCATACTTTGGCCTTCTGCCACCACCACAGCAGATATTCCTCTGCATATCAATGAGGACAAGGAAGCACAAGCATGGGATCAACACCCCATTTTTTCTGCTTGAGTTCAAACACAAGTCCAGAAAAATGTGACATAAGGGCTGGAAAGGCATAGATGGTGTGCATGCTCAACATGCCAGGTGCAGGCAATAATGAAATGATATCATTTGACGATGGGATGGATTTGAAACCCGGAGAACACCCGGGAACACGAGTATAAGGCCGGAAAAAAAGACACATACCTGGGGTTCGAACGGTGGCGCACTGCAAAGCGCAAAAATACAATACTACACAGCATAATAGCTCTACCAAAGCAGCTGTACATTTTTAGCAGAGCCATACCATCTTGGCACAACCGGCGCAGACACCTCACGTGATCTGCATTTTGCAGGGGTGGTATTACCCGTATCCATCTGGACAGTAAATGGAAAATCTGCTACAATCATTTTAACTAGTTATCTCATGCCACTATTTCACCCCACACAAACTTCTTGCAAAAGTTGCTGTAGGAAGTAGAAAACCGTCCTACCACTCTATGGGCATCTGTCGGAGTTTGAAATTAGCAGTGCATTGCCAACCACAAACTTTCTGTCACTTATAACATCACGTTTCTTTAGTCACACGTCAAAATTACGAGTACTTATGTTTACATAATACTCGTTCCTTTCATTCCTCCAAGGGGCTAAAAGTCTCCCTATTTTCCTTGTCTCCAATTTTTTAAGATAGTCTCCTTAGTGGCTGTGTCTGACTTCTTTAGTGGCTGTCCCTATACTTCATTCACTTTTTCCTTACCCCTTTAGTGGCTGTGTGGCCTAGGGCTGTGCTGTTTTTATTTACTTCTGTCTCTTTTCCCTGGTGTAACCGTCCCATGCCGCTCATTCAGAATGTAAAAACATTAATAAGTCTAGTATATACCTCCTTCCAAGTCCCCCAGCAAATTTTCAATATTGCCCTGGACCTGCCGAAGTAAATACACGGCCTGGTCTGCCTGGGCCTCATCGAAATCACATCAATCATTTGGGTCTTCCAGGTTTGTCGTGTATCACTGTATGTCCGGGTGGATTTGGATGACCAGCTTACTAAGCGGCGTAATCGGCATGATGGGAAAAAAGATAAGTACGAGATCCTGCCGGGCGCAGCCACGGCCCTCTACCCCCAAGTAATCACATTTTCTCTGTATTCGATTGTAAGACCGCTACTAGGATTGTTATCCTCGTAACCAGCTGGGAAGGAACCTGGGCCAAAAGTGTTCAGTTCACAGTATGCACCGCCACAGGCAGCCGCCAAACACGAGCACACATCTCTCCGTCGCCGTCTATCGCCGTCGCTGTCACACACACCGTCGTCTCTGTCCTTTACATCTCCTTCCATCCGCCCCTCCTCCTCTCCTTTCTTCCCTCCTTTGCTCTCTGGTCTACGTGGCAAAGATGCTCGCCACTTCGCTCATCACGCTCGCCCTCGCCGCATACACCGCAGCGCAGGACCCGTTCGGCGCGGACCACAATACGACAAGCATCGTCGGGACGTGGTCGTCTGGCACGCAGCACGTTGTGCCTGGCCCCGTGAGCTCCACTTCCTGCCTCAGTCTGGGTTCGATGCGATGGATTCTGACGCCTCGTTTCGCAGGGGTTCGCCAACCCGGCGCAGGAATTGTTCACATACCCGAACGCCACGGGCGTCGGGTACGCCTTGTGCGTCCTGGCACTTATCTCGCCATATCTGGCTCGCTGACTAGTTGTGTTGTAGCTCCGACGATGGGTGGTATGAGCTCGCGCGGTACCGCTTCGTCGCAAACGGTGCGCCCCCTCCCTTCCTATTCCACATGCTGAGCGCCAATCCACCTATGCACAGGCTCTCACCCCGACTGCATCATCGGCACCGTCATCTGGGCGCACGGGCACTACGACCTTCTGCAAAACGGCAGCATCATCCTCACGCCCATCGGCGACGGCTACCAGCAGGTCCAGTCGCCCTGCGCGCACGTCTCGGGCTCGTCGAGCTTTATACAAAACTACAATGAGACGGAGCTCATGCTCTCCTGGCGCATCTTCACCGACGTGACCTTCGGGCCCAAGCTGCATCTGTTCCAATGGGACGGATCTCCGATCGCGCCGCTTTTCCAACTGTCACCCGAGCCGAACATGTTGCCCAAGCAGAAGCTGCGGAATACTCAAGTGACAGTAGTGACGACGACCAGTGACGGGATGATTTCGACGGAGACGATCGTGGCGAGGGCTCTCGTCGCGCCGCCGAGGAAGCGCGAGCCGCAGGAGGGCGGGTGGAGGGCTATTTGGGCGCGTATGTGGTAGTCGTGTTTTTATGGCCTTGTACATAGACACTGTGCGTAGCTATCAGTAGACGTGTTATACCCCTAATTTACGGTTCATACATTGTTTCTCCAACAAATTGAACTCTCCAACCACTCTGCAAGCCGAGAATTAGGTGACTGACTATGGATGTGTATTCCCATCCGATAGTGGCGGCGATAGTGTTGCCCGTGATGGTCCTTGTCATACTCTGTGGAGGATTACCCTGAAACGGGCCATTGTCGAGGGAAAGGTAGGTTCTCGTAGCCTCAAGGAAATGTGTGTGAGCCCGGGATACAGCCACTAGCCCATTGCCACCTACCGTGCCAACGAGCTCGATTATTCCGGTTATATGCAGTAGGCTTCCTGTTCACAAAAAATCAACTGGGCTTTCTGATCTTCGGATGAATGGAGACTTAGCAAGAGTTCCAGGAAGGCAGTTTAATTTCCTGTTCAAATTAGCTTATTCTCAAGCTCTCTTTAATGTAATTAGTGAATTTCTGACTCCTACGAATCTTATTTCACTGAAGAACAGGCCTACAAACTCTGAAACAATCCCTCTTTACTATCGGCGAGGGGTTAGTCGGCCACCCCCACTTAGTCGGCCACTCGCATTATACACGGCCAGGGTTTCGAGTGGCCATGAGCTCGATACCTGGGTATGAAGTACGACCTAGGAGGCTGGTTCAGAGCAAGTTTTGACAGAAAGTGATATGCCGATCAAAAGTTCTGATCACCGTTCTGGATGACTCGGTGAGCGAACAAGCTGACACTGGGGTACGTCCCAGGTCTCAGTACCCTGCCCCACATCGTGGCAGCGACCGTCTACATGACATCAAAGAACGCAACCGTGAGAGTTTAATGGATACACCGTCTACCGGCGCCTTTTGGGAACAGGTCAAGCGACTCTCGGATCCTGCGCCCGTACCCATCTCAGTCTCTGCACATGACTTGAAGGGGGTATTTGAAGCACGACTTAATCCTCCACAAACGCTGCCAGAGTCTTTCGACGCAGCGCAGCATTGGATGAACAAGTTACTTGCAAACGCAATTCCGGATTCAACAGAAGACTCGACTCCAGAAGGATTTTTCTCTGCTCCATGGATGGACGACGACGCTGCATGGCTGAAGGATCATATTCGAAAGCACTCTCTAGACAGTGCTTCCGGTGAAGACGCCATTCTGTATGCGGAAATTATGGACATACCTAATGACGTCCTGGTCCTCCTATGCAATGAATGTATTCGAAGAAAAGATGGTCCGACAATATGGTTCAAAACAGTCATAATCGGGTTACTGAAGAAAGGAAAGCTCGCGTCGAAGCCTGACAGCTACCGAATAATTGCACTCGAAAGCTGCATCTTGAAGGCCTTGACTCTACTCATCCACAAAAGAATAACAGACTGGGCCAACTCTCGAGGACACATCCCAGACTATCAGAACGGCTTCAGGGAGGGGTACAGAACAAATAATAATCCCTTTATCCTGCGCTGTGTGAAGGAATGGGCACGTGCACATGGGTTGAGCATTTACGTCGCAGCTGTGGATGCAACTAACGCTTTCCCTTCGACTGACCACCCCACCTTATGGCTTAAGCTGCTAGAAATGGGCATGGGCGGAGCAATTTTCGACTGGCTGCGCATGCTATACCACCGAATGGAATATTATGTCCGACACGGAGATTCACAGTCTGCTGATTTCAAGGCATTTATTGGCCTACTCACTGGCGACCCAGCTTCTCCTGTTCTCTGGAACCTGTTCATGGCCAACTTGATCATACTTCCAGACCCGGACGATGCCATCCTATCGGAGGTTAGAATTGCCATAATGGCCCAAGCAGATGACATCCTACTCATCTTGCTTTCGGTGTCTGGCTTGCAGCGCAAGTTGAATGCACTCTACGTATGGTGCTCCAAAAACTTTATCGTTGTCAACCTAATCAAGACAGTGATTCTTCTATTTGGACCCGCACCCCGGCCGCTCCCCGAATTTCGCCTCGGCAGCAACATCCTTTCCATAGTGGACCACGAAAATATGTTGGTGTTCACATTCGAACAGATACCTGAAACATGTTTGAATCTCACTATAAAGAAAAAGCAAGCACAGCTCGCTACTGCGCGCATCGAATTATGGGACTCGATGACTCAACTGGCAGACTGACACCAAAAGAATACAAACAAATTTACATGGCCCGCGTCGACTGCCACCTCATCCACGGATGCGAAGTTTCACCTGACAGCGAGGACGTCCATGTCAAAGAGTTATGTGATATTCAAGTCAGCTTCCTGTGCCAGATTTTGAACGTTCACTCCCATTCTATGCTCACACCCTTATTCACCGAAACTGGGGTAATGCCTCTGCGAGTCCGACGCTTCCTGGTCCTGCTCGGGTACCTGCAATATCTCCTTGGCCTAAACTCAACTCACCTTGCTCGGGCATCCCTCAACAGCTCAATTGAGCTGGAGGCCCTTGGCAAAAAATCATGGTTTGGAGACTTGTGTACAGCAGCATCCAGGCTCCCATTCGAATGCCCGCCTCCACAAATTCAAAACGCCAACCCTGAAAGCATTAAGGTGTATGCTAAATCTGTGGAACTCTTGGCATTGGACTGGTTGCAGCGTGAAGTGGACTCCTCCAACAAACTTTACTTGTTGCATGGACGTCGTGAACCACAAAAAGATAAACCTCCTGTGGCAATAACACTTTATCTACGGCATTACCTATCCATGGTGAAGACCCAGAAACACAGAGAATCTCTGACTTCTATCATGGTGTCCACTCATCTTCTCGCCGTCGAAAAGCTTCGTCACAGTGATCATGCCCACCAGCCTGTGCCTCGTGATGCGCGCCTCTGCTGCTTTTGTTTGAACCATAGAAACTCCTGAACATGCCTTATTAGAGTGCCGGGCTTCGCCCGACGTCCTCAATCTGCGCAATATTTTTCTGGAGAAGCTTCTTAGTACCGTTCCTGCACTACAGCAGAAAATGGAAGTTCTTGATAGCATTTCATTCTTGAAAGCTATAATCTACCAGCGCAGCACAATTGTTCTAGTGGCTAAATTTGTGCATGGTATTCTTGAGGTATTCTACTCTGTTCCGGTTCACCGACCAAGCAACGGGGAAATTTTGTTGTGTGAAGAGGAATTATTCCGGTGAAGAGGTGCTGATATTTATCGCTTGCAGGCGTCGACTGGGTTCTACAGCTGGGCATGGGGCGACTCATGGTATCGGCGAGCTCGGCTTGGAAGGTGTTTGGAGGCCCAGGGGCGAAGGTGTAATTTAGCTTGCTTTGTACACCGGGATAACTCCTGGAAACCGGGTTCGTTATTCGGACCGTGCCGTGTAATCCTACCTACCTACCTACCTACCTACCGGGGCGTGTGAACCCGATTTTCTTGTCATCATTCCGCTGCCACCACTTGCCACCGCATTCTTCATGATTTCTTCACCAATCTGGGAGTTCTTGGGCTCATTTTGCTGCTCCCATATGGCACATGGACATTGTATGCTATCGGGCTCGAATCATTGAGATCTCCGTGCACTACACCTCAAGGAAAACCCAGCTCTAATCCCGAGGGGCAAAGTTCGGCCACCCTCACGTAGGACACCCGTTGAGGGCACATGTCTGGATCATTGCTTGCACTTTCTGTATCTGTTATGCTAGGATTTGCGTGGTATTATATCATTTTCTTGGATGTATTCCCTCCGTGCTACTGGCCATGACCCAAATCAGCTAAATTTGATGTCCAGAGCTATCGGATTTATTTTACGAGACGGTGGGGCCCCGGGATGGATATGGTGGGTCAGGTATATCCAATGCTTGTCGTTAATCCATCCGGCCTTGACTTTGGACCACTATGACCCAACTGCATTGTGCAGCACCCGGATAGTTAACGGTGCGCATTCTCCCGGTCTGACTGCCTATGAATGTCAAATTTTATATCTCCCCTACAAGTCCCACACACAGATAGAGTATGTATAACAGTTGCTACATGACCTCCTTTCAACATCCCATGCACCAGAGCCCCATACTGCGCAACACCGATGCATTCCGGCGGGTGGCCGACTAAGCCGTCAATTGCCATTTTCGGCATGTCGCCGGAAGGAAATTCACTGTACCTTCACATCGTCAGGTAAAATCGTGAAACCTAGATCAAACCAATCATAGGATGTCTAGGCTATTCCCACACCATTTTAGCATGTTGGGATGTCTACAAAATACAGGGTGTAACGCTGAATGCTAAGGTGGCCGACTAACCCTCGCCGATAGTACATCTTGGGGGATAAATGTCTCCTTATTGTGCAACTATGAACCACAAAGCAGAAAACTGCAGGAAACAATGGTGCATGGACCTCCCTGAACAAACAAAGAAAAAATGAGATTATATTTCCCTTCTTTTGATTCTTCCGCAGACGAGTAAGATGGTCGAGTAGCAGGGCTTCCCTCCGTTGTCATTGCTTTGCAAGCTGGACTATAGATACGAGTGGACGGTGGACGGTGGGTATTTAAGGTACCAAGCTGTGAGGCACCTCCCGAGGCCAATCACGGTCTAGGGCCAGCCCGGCGGGAACAGCTAACGACAGATAGCATGTATGACAGACGATTCGGATCTATGCATACACTAGGCTGTCGACGAAACCTCTGCTGGGCGAGAGATTCTGAATACTGGACTCCAGAGGCCAATCACAGTGGAGGTCCAGCCTGGTAGGAATTGCGAACGACAGACAGCATGCATGACAGACAACATGTGTGCAGCATGGCGGCGCCAAAGCTGTAGTACCAGCGCCCATAGTCCACGCAGACCCCTCGCGACTGACGAGGTGCACAAGCTGGGCCACTGACGGGATGCGCGTGCCGTCCCATAAGACGCATATGTACATGCGCTGCGCGATCCTCCAGTTACTGCAAGCGTCCGCGAAGGGGGAGGGGGGGCATGCGCATCGCCCTACTTGTACGTATGCACCAGCTCGCTTGTCACTGTCTGGGAACGCCGAAACGCAAAGGCTGGGATGTATCCAGGAAAATTTGGAGGAGCAACTACATGCCGTCGCGAAACATGACACATCATGTATACCGCACAGGCGTTCGCTTTCCCCTCACTGTTTCCTGTCTATACCCATTAATGCCGGAACAAATGAGCATTCGCGTTTATAAACGCGATTTGCTCTTCCCGATAGTTATCCTGTGATATTATGAGTACCAGACACCCAATAAGAATGGCGGAAAATAAACGACACGTACGGGGATCGTAGTCGTGTTGGACGCCTCGAGTTGAAGGAGTAGCTTTATGCCTCGTCAGACACAAGAGTTTAAACCAAGACCAAGCCAGCCGTACCGGACTTTCTGGCGCGTATGCCGGCCAGACCGACCCTGCAACAACAAACATTCAGCGACACGCCCTGTAATGAAGTTAACACGTACGCTCGCACCCCCGCCCATCGTTCGGATCCAGACTCGTCGCAAATGCGATCCAGTAGTCCATCATCTGCGTGCCGAGCACGACCGCGTCCGCGGGGGCCTTGAGTTCGGGGAGCACGCCGTAGATGTAGAACAACTCCAGGCCGTGGTAGACTGCGTGCTGCCATGAAACCGATCGAGTCGAAGTACAAGGACACAAAGACGCACCTCCAAGGCGGCCGTTGTCCATCTCCGGCACGACGATGGGCGGCCGCACGTGCGGGGGCGTGTCCGTGAGTAGGTACCCGTACGCCTTGACGCCGCGGCGGCTCGTCGCCTGCATCCACGCGCGGCGCTGCGACTGGAACATTAGGTCGCCGACTAAATGTCATGGATGTTAGTCGTGCACTCGCGCGAGAACGGAGGCACGTACACAAGGCCGCGGAGCGCTTATACTGGCTGCTCAGGCCAAACGTCGCGTTTCCGGTGTTGAACGGGCACCCGAGCGCGGGGACATCAGGGTAGAGCTCAAGCAGGCGCGCGGCAGCGACTTCAAGCGCGGCTTTCGTCTCTGGGGACGTCGAGAAGTTCGAGACCAGATAGTCGATGATCGTCTGTTCGGATGTGATGTAGGGCGAGACGAAAAATGTAGCTGGGACCGGTCGTTGTACAGGAGTCTCAGAAGGGCCTCGCACGTACCTTCGTCGAGGGTGGTGCCCGAGATGTAAGGCACATCAGCAAAGCTTCCTCGTTCCAGCAGATTCGAAGGCAACTCGGGCAGCAGCTCGCCGTCGATAACGGGCACCCACGGAAATTGTTCGGAGATTTGAGACGTTGCAGTGTTGAGGGCATTCAACAGGGTTGCGGAACTCGCGCCCTGCATGCAAGCGAACGAGTCACCTGATTCCGACTCGAGCGTCGATGCGCATTCCGGCACGGCGCGCACGAAGGTCTCCCATTGTGGCTGCCGCCGCTCTGGCTCGAACACCATCGTCGTCGCGGGGCCCCTGGATTCGAATATCTGGAAATCATGAATGGTGGGGTAGCACGGCGGACTCTAGAGCGCACCGCGCCGTGAATGTAGTGCTCCAGCTGCGAGTTGAAGTACAACATTGCGATCGAGATCGCACCGGCGCTTTCGCCGAACAGGGTTACCTACAATGGCCGCTTCAGTCGCACATATGATTTCACGGGAAATGCGATCAGTTACCTTGGTGTTATCTCCACCAAAGGCTGGTATGCGCTGCTGCAGCCACTGCAGCGCAGCCAGCTGGTCCTTCAATCCGAGGTTGACGGCCTTGCGGCGCCCAGCCTCTGCCCCCTGCGGAAACCCAAACGGACCCAGTCGGTAGTTGAACGTGATATATATGATGGGCGTTCCCTGTGTAGTCATCCCGACGAAGATGAACGCGATCTAAGAGCGAGGCGGAGCTTACCCGTTTGATACTGCGCGCGACGATAGCGCTCCCGTTGTATTGCGATGACGCGCCCACTTTGAATGATGTGAGTTGAGAAAGAAAGTGACGATAAATGCGCGTCGGGGGCCGTACTTAGGAAACCTCCGCCGTGGAGAAAGGCCATGCTGGGCAGCGCGGCGTTCTCTTTCAACCCTGCTGGACGAAGAATGCTGATAGTTAAGCAGTCCTCGGAGTCAATGTTTGCATCTAGGTGATATGCGAGCTTTGAAACGGTAAGACGGGCGCGCAATACACTCCGTCAATCCGACATACAGTTGGTTGTAGACATGCTGCACCGAACTTACTTGCATCGAAAGAGGAAGCTCCCAAATTGGTTTTGAGCACTGGGGGAGCGAAGCGCAGTTCTCCGAGTGGGGGCTCCGCAAACGGTATACCTATAGTCCTTGTTGATGATGCAAAATCCTCAATTTTTCGAGAACCTAGTCACGTACCCCCAAAGAACTCCAGTCCAAGAAGAGGCAGGTCAAGCCCAGTGAGAGTGGTCTCTCCCAGCCTCACCACGGGTGCAGTAGGCCCGAGGAAGTGCAGCAACCAAAGGTAGACCTTGAACGGATGCTGAAGGGGATCATAACAGAGGATTCTTCAAGTTGTTCCTGGTTTCAGCGGAAGCAAGATCTGAAGTGATTGGCTGATCCAATCACTCACCTTTCTCCCACGACGTATTTGCCCTTGTTTACTTTACGCTTTGACCGCATCCTGAGGACACAGTATCCTCGAGAGTTAAAGATATCCTGTCGACGGAGTCCAAAAGGCTCTATGAGCAACTTCTTTAATAATAGTGTGGATATCCCGACCTAAACTACCTGAAGCTTGTGAATAGACCTTATTAGCAGCGTGCTAAAAGTGAATTCTCTAGTCAAAGAAAAATTCGGCGCAAGCAAAGCTTGAGAAAAGCTGGCGACCCAATTGGGATTTTCTCCGGAAATCGTAACCGGTGTGGGCCTATACTAGTGCCCATCCTAAGCCCTGAAACCCACCTCTTTCATATCTACAAACACACAGCCGACCCGACAATCCATGGCGCCCCTTGCGGAGCATTTCAGCGCACGTAGCACGCCACAACCCGGTAATTTAATCCCAATATGGATACGGCGTGGCGGACCGGTCGAATAAAAGTGCTCCGCCCGGCAAGCAACCGGTATCATAATCGCCAAAACAGGCGCTGCTAACAAGGTCTAATGGCATCAATTAAACAGTCGGGATCACGGATGGCATCAGATGCTTCGCCACGTAAGTGCCAAGTGGACTCTGAGATCCCTGGGTCCTGATCACAGCCTCCACAGCATTGAATTTGTCGGGTCATGCCAAGCGCCTAGCCGAGCTCCTGGGACTCACCTCGGGTCCAACACCTCCTTCTTTTCCGGCTCTACCCCATATTCTTCCCCTCCGGGCTCACGCATAATGCCGCATTACACCGCCGAGACAGTCGTGCTCCGCACCTGCCAACCGGCTGCTCGCTACTCTTCTTCGTCCTACAGGCCGTTGCCATTACCACCGAGGACTGGTAATTGCATTTGGTAAGAAGACCGGCGTGAAATCGGGTGGGCGGTAACGACGCTCGGATACGCATGGACATGGGCGTGGTTTGCGTTCTCTTTGCCGATTATGCAGGATCCGATTATTTCTGCGGGTTTGATGGACCTTGGCCAACCTGATAGCGTAGTTTTCGAACTGTGGCGCGCGCTCAATGTGCATCCAAATTCATTGACTCTTTTCATGTACATATTAGCCTATTTATTCGGCGGCAATCCTGAGGTATCTACACAGCGAGCTATCCGGAATGTGTAATCGCAGCGTATGCCTGGGTTATCGTCACAAAGCAGTGCTCTAAAATAAATGACCCATTTAGCGTCAGAAAACGGCTATATCAGACTCGGAGACGTACGAATAGCCGGGCTGTACGGCGCGAGCGTTGCCAGGGCGTTTATCAAGGTCCTCAAGCACGTCTCGATTTCGTGATACTGTGCGCGCCGCTGTGGACTGCCCTCTCCGACTCGCAGGAACAACAGCTCGTCGATGTATACGGAACAGACAGTCGCCCACAACGGCTTGAAATGAGGGTGACGGTGAATTAATAGATCAGATGAAAATGATTAGGCACGTACGCCGAACATTGGATCGGCGTTGTGCGCCGCGTCGACGAGGTTGACGGCTCCCATGCCAGAGACTATACGGTGGCAAGCGGCGAGGCACTTGTACCGCGCGGTGTCCGAGGTGGTCGCATACGGCGAGTGCAGGCGTACAATGCCAACGTCCGTGAGCGCATGTGTCAGGAGAAGGAGCTGGCTGCCAGGGAGGGCGGGTAAAGACGTTTTGAAGGAGTGCAAGCGCTTGTCGAGAGACGCGAACGCTGGAGGATCTGGACGACCTAAGTTGCGAATGCATCAGATGGGACGGGAAAATAAAGGCAAGAGGATCGAACCAATAGTGCGTCCAGAGAACGCGATGATGCGCCACGAGTATTGATGCCTTCGCAAGCAGTGCCGCGGGGGAAACCCGTCCTGGTCGTTGCCATTCAAGAATTTCGTTATTGTGGCACCGCCCTGTGAGACATATGGCTTAGCTTCAGAGAAGCCCCTCATTAATTGAAACATACTCGAGCACTGGATGGCCAAGGTACATCGATGGTTATACCATGTGGAATGGCTGGTGGGCAGCCTTGTGCCGCAACCCAGTAGTTGTTTAGAATAACAACGCTCCAGAAGGCATCGATGCGTTCCGTCTCCGTTGTCGTTTCGGACTCGGTTGGAAGAAGCGGTTGAACGAGCACGAAAGGCGGATGTAGCTCCCGATACTGCTGGGGAGAACGCAACAACTGCAACCAACGCTCAGTGCGAGTGACGCGGCTGCGGCAGAATGGTACCGTCCCTGAATTGGACGCGCAGTGTGAAGGTAATAGTAGGAGAGTAGGACCTCAGCCTGGATGGTTTCGATAACGAGACGCAGGTTTAGGCTGAATGCCGCGAGATCCTGGGGAATGTTCTGCAGGACGCAAATCAAGAATGCTTCTTCGGTGTACGGGTGCTGGAGCGTTATCGGGGAAAGCACGCAGCCCCACAGATAGACGGCACTCAGTAGCGCAGGGGATGGGCGTTCCAGATGTCCGAAAGGCAGAGGCAGGAGCGCGCGCTTGCGAAATTTACGTGGATCCAGACAAAAGTATCCGCTATTCGTAAATCTATTCAGGAAGATGTCCACGCTGGACGAATAGATCTGGTTAACTGTGCGATAGCGGTGGACAAAGAGATACTGACAGGTTTGAGATTAGATCTGGTGGAGGTTCCTTGAAGAAAGTTAGATGCGACCCAGCATTCGAAACGATGTGCTACCTGGATACGGACGCTGAATGGCGAAGAGGTCAGTGAACCTATTGGGTTGTCAAGCAGATAGTTAGTTATGTCCGAAATATGATTAGAATCTCTTAGCTACCGCTACCGGATGGATTATTCGAGCCAGGGTCGGCTTGAGAAGCGCCAGCTGTGATGCGTTCTAACTCTTGTACTCGGACCCGCAAAGTTTGAATCGTGTCTGCCATCTGTCCAGGTGTTTGATAAGTTGAATCGGCTTCCGAGTCATACTCGCATAGAGCATTCGATCTCGGAGGACGTTGAAGACATGGGGTGCAAATCGGTCGAACGCCGTCGCATCTCTGGGCATATCAACAGACATTATTGAAAGAATGACAGTGACGAGACTGGTGTCAACTTGCAGTTTTACGGTACCTGGTGAATGGGTGAGGTGTCAAGATAAAATAATATATATATATCATTACCTGCAGTTGCTGCATGCTTTACCACGCTGAAGATTTGACGCGGACTGGGCAAGAGAATGAGACATAATAATGGCGGGTTTACAAAACATGGACTATATACCCAGTCGGGGGCGATGATTCATGGTCATGCAAATGTGCGTCTAAAACGAATGATTAAGACATGGAGAGGAATGTGAACAAGCGTAGGAGGTTTCCAGTTTCATGGTTATACACTTCAGTCAGCCCCTCGGATTTTGTGCTAGCAGCTGCAGTGTATCTGAAACTGGATCCCATCGCTGTTGTATCTCCAGGTCACAGGTGCGTCCGCAGTCGTTGCCCAGAAGGAGGACGACACTGGCACTTGAATCAGGACTTGTTAACAAGCTCGTTGGTGGCAATCTGACATAGCCAGTGGAGCGGAGTTTCAAGTTGATTTGTTGATGTTGAAATGCTGTGCGCGAAGCGATCCCCGTACTTCAAGGCGTTTCAACAATCACTCACTGCGTTTTGAGTAAGGCTAGCCCGATCCTGTCGAGGTCTGTCTAGGTTCCCTACCGCAGCTAACCAGACAGTCAGTTAGAGCACCTGGAGGGGGTCAGGAAAGCTCTGTGGATTGCACGTTTCCTGACCTCGGGGAGACGTCTGTTAGATAGCCTAGGCCGGGGCCCGCCGAGGTATATGCAGCTGTTATAATCGGGCCTGATCGTGCCTCAGGTAGATACATAGCCAAATCACGCATAATACACGCGTCGCGTCTTTCATCGCTCCTACTACACACCATGGCATTCTACGGCGCGTTTCCATCTAACTCGGGACCAAATGACCCGGTCGCTCCCCCGCTTACCCACCATCAACTCTCTGTCGCCTTTCAACAGTTCCAAGCGATGCAAATGGCGCAAATGCTTCCACCGACCCCTGGCCTGCCGCAGCATCTTCCTCCTCCCGTTATCGATCCCAGGCTGGAGAATCATGCTGGAAATGACACTACGGAACGTCTGGAAGCATTAGAACACGGAATGCAGCTACTGAGAGCTCAAAAACGCACCCATTCAAATAACAGTGATGCCCCGACTAAGAAGCGACGCAAGACCAAGAAAGCATCACCATATCTCCTCAAGGACACGGACGGTCTGTCAGCGAAGCAAGTCCAAGTAAGGAGGCAACTAATGGTGAGCCTCGGAGCCTGGCGGATCGGCCCAAGAAGTATCTATCTTAAATTTAATCATCTGCTCAGAAAAATATCAAAAACGAGCTGATATGCCTCACTGGAGCGACGACTGACCCTGCTTCCGATGCCGATGATTCTGATGCCGAACCTGCCAAACCTGCTGTATCTCGTCCCCGGATGAACTTTGATTTCAGTGCTAATGTCGACAATCCGGCTAATGTAAAGGTTATTGAGCGTGCTGTGAATCTCGTGTGGACGGAACAAAAGGTGCCACACCTCGCTTCGCCTCCACTCAGTTAACGCCTGATGGCTCGGGACAGGATCCGAAGTCGGAGACCTTTGCTTTAGCACACAAGAATGTCAAATTCACGCCTGAAGATCTGACTGCTTTTGCCAAGACTAACTTTCGAAGCTGGAAGAAGACGTGGAAGGCCGAGAACAACGAGGAGCTCGGGGCAAGACAAGCACGCCAAGAATCGAAGAACCGCCAAAACATGCGGAAGAAAGACGTAAGCAAGCCAGTCCCTGTGAAAGTAAAGCGCTCACTGCCGAACTTGTCAGCTAAAGTTAAATCGGCTGA
The DNA here is from genome assembly GCA_029204085.1 of Mycena sp. CBHHK59/15. Classification (NCBI taxonomy): domain Eukaryota; kingdom Fungi; phylum Basidiomycota; class Agaricomycetes; order Agaricales; family Mycenaceae; genus Mycena; species Mycena sp. CBHHK59/15. The sequence continues at coordinate 65,752 of JARGXW010000736.1, forward strand.
AGGCGATTCCTGAGTACCAGAAGAAGCACAAACACAATCCGGCATTGATCCTAGTAACAGATTGGATGAGCGATGAGCTTTCTGGCCTCGACACCGAAGACGAAGACAAGAAGGACAAGCACCGTAAACTCCTCGTTGAAAAAGCCCACCTGGGTCCAGCGCAACAGGATCATGCAGTCTGGGAACTCGTCCGGCCGGAATTTCAATCTAATGAAGTATTTATCTCTTTACATTTCCGAAATAATCCAGCACTCACATTGATTTGCGCAGCTGATTGGGATCAAGGATGAGCTAGATGCAATACGCAAGATTCAGAGACAGGAGAAAAAGAAGCGAGCACGCGCGTCTGTGCTGCGGGTGAATCTCGGCAATACAAATCCTCGAACGCCGCTTGGGACACTCTGGCCGTTCATGGTCAGCCAGGATTGGTACGATAAGCATGTAGAGGGTAACAAAGAGCGCGAAGAGGAGTTCGGAGTTTACGGCAAGAACCCAGAGGGATTTGGGCAAGAGTCGGATGAGGAGGGCGATGCCGACGATGAAGGAGAAGGAGTTAAAGG
>JARGXW010000737.1:0-66120 GCA_029204085.1 Mycena sp. CBHHK59/15
ACAAAAGATCAAAGGATTTCAGGACGATAAGGGTGGCGAGTACATGTCCAACGAGTTCAGGAACTTCCTTGCTTCAGAGGGCATTGGTGCATCGCCATTCAACCAGGAATAGACCGCAACAGAATGGGACAGCAGAACGTGCTAATCGCACCATAGATGAGCACACTACTGCGATGCTGCATGAAGCAAATCTCCCTGCTTCATTCAGGGCTCTTGCTGTTGGCACATACATTCATGTGGCCAACATGCACCCCTCTGCTCACATTGGAGGGAACACTACTCCACATGAGCTCTGGCACAAGCAGAAACCAGATGTGGCTCATCTCAAGGTGTGGGGCTGCCTTGCCTATGTGCATGTGCAGAAAGATAAACGGGATGCCTCTGGCTCCCATATCGAGAAATGTATCTTTGTGGGTTATCCCTCAGAGTACAAGGCCTGGGAATTCTACAACCCAGTGACGCGCAAGATGGTGATCTCAGAGCGAGCTGTGTTTGATGAACGCTATTTCCCTGGGTGCAGTGCTGAGCAGATGAGGAAATGTCCTCGGATAGATCCCTCTGCACTTCACAGCCTGCCTTTGCTGCCTAATCCTCTCACTGTTGTCGTTATCAACGAGGAGGATGACAGACCCAGACAGCGTCATGCACCTGCTCCTCCAGCATCCCCTGTGCCTTCCCACCCTCCATCCCTGCCCGAATCAAGGGCTCCTTCACCGCAACCAAATCCTCCTTCACCATCGCCTCCTGCTTCACCAACTCCAGCAGCTTCACCTGTTGGTGTTGCTGCACGTCGCCGCTTCCACAATCAAACTACGGAGCATAGACCCCCTAACGAGTGGTGGAAAACACACAGGGACCCTCTGCCGGCTGTACCTTCAGATTCAGAGTCATCTGATGATGAGTTGTTATTACAGCCAGGCAGCGCTCTTGTTGTTGCGCATGAAGGAGATCCAACAAGTGAAACACTTCAGCAAGCTAACATTGCAGCTGTTCAGTTTGCACAAGCAGCTGTTCAGTCTGGTCATCCTCGCACTTACTATGAGGCAATGAAACACTCTGATGCTCATTTGTGGAAGGATGCAGCAATCTCCGAGATTAACTCTCTTCTGGAGAACTGCACTTGGGATGTTGTTGATCCACCTCCTGGAGTGAAGCCTGTTCGCTCTCAGTGGGTCTTTATCATCAAACACAAGTCTGATGGGACCATCGAGCGCTACAAAGCCCGACTGGTTGCAGATGGCCGTGGACAACGCTTTGGTGTTGACTACAACGAAATCTTCTCCCCTACCATCAAACCCGCCACTCTTCGCACCATCTTTGCTCTTGCTGCTCAGCATGATCTCCAGCTTCGTTCCATTGACTTTAGTTCTGCTTACCTCAATGGGGACCTTGATGAGAACGTCTATATGACGCAACCTGAAGGGTTTCCCCAAGGCAGACCTGGCCAGCTCCTTAAACTGCGAAAGTCGCTTTATGGACTTAAGCAGGCTGGTAGGCAATGGCACAAGAAGCTGCGAGAGAAGCTCCAACAAATGGGTTTCAAGTGTCTCCAGTCTGATCGTTCATGCTTTGTCTATTCAGATGGAGCTGTTCGCATCATCCTTCCTATCTATGTTGATGACGGTGTCATTGCGTCCAAGCATGATGCTGATATCAACCGAGTTATTGCTGAACTTGGCTCTGCATTCAGAGTCAAGGATCTTGGTCCTACAGAGTGGCTTCTGGGGATCAAGGTTGAGCGCAACTCCAAGACTGGAGACATTGCCATTTCACAGCGCCAATATGCTGTGAACATGCTTGAGCAGTATGGAATGTCTGATTGCAAGCCTGTTTCCACCCCTATGCTGCCTGGTCTTAGCCTGACCAAGGAGATGGGAGCCAAGTCTGAAGACGAGTCCAAACACCTCAAAGGCACTTATATCAGTGCTGTGGGCTCTCTGATGTACTTGGCTATCCAAACTCGTCCAGATATCTCCTATGCAGTGGGTGTTCTTGCACGCTTCAACAGCAATCCTGGCGAAGCCCATTATAGCGCTCTGAAGCATTTGTTCCGCTACATCAAAGGCACTCTTGATTACCGCATCACATACTCCAAATCTCCTTCTCCTTACAAGTTTACCACCTACGTCGACCCTGACGAGTCGTTCTTCACATACACTGATGCTGATCATGGTGGTGATAAAGACACCATGAAAAGCACCAGTGGTTTCATTGTGATGATGGCTGGTGGACCAGTGAGCTGGAGAAGCAAACTGCAGACAACTGTGTCTCTTTCCACTACAGAGGCAGAGTACGTTGCAGGAGTTGATGCTGGCAAGGAGATTGTATGGATGCGACATTTGCTTCAAGAGCTAGAGTATGGTTTGACCGGTGCATCGTCTCTTCTAATGGACAATCAGTCTGCCATTGTTGTTGCTCGGAATCCAGAGCACCATGGTCGCATGCGTCACCTTGACCTTGCGCACCATTGGCTTCGTGGACAGGTTGAAGCTGGTGTGATTGATGTAAAGTATGTTCCGACTGAGGATCAACTTGCAGATATCATGACCAAAGCACTGCCCAAGCCAGCGGTGGAACGACTTCGAGACATGATGGGATTAAGGGGGAGACAATGAGACTGCTCTCATTCAGGGGGAGTGTTGAAGTGTGGGACTTCCAGCATTCTCATTTGTCTTGTTGTGTTTCATGGACACTTAGTTTAGACATGTGAAACACCAGTATCCTGATGGATCTGATGGTTTCCATGGTGTCTGATTGTAGTATCCATCAGTATCCTGATGGACCTGATGGTTTCCATGGTGTCTGATTGTTGCTATGCCATTGTGTATATAAGTAGCCTAGTGTAGAGCCTGAGTCCCCAGTTTCTCACTGTTGACTCAGGTTAGTTGTCTTGTCTCTCTCTTCAATTCGAGTTTCTCACTGTTGACTCAGACCACTGTGCTTGCCTGATTCTAACAGTAAATAAGTGGAAAGCAAGTAGAAATGAGACGATAGTCAGAAGTGGGTGAAACTGAGAGCAGTCGCATGTACAGGAGGCAGTTGATGGACCTGGAGGCAGCAGATGAGGAACCACTACCGCAGTTGAAACAGAGGCAAATGGAACGGGGAGGATACCTGAATCCATAGAGAAAAGGAGGCAAGGCAGAAGGACAATTGGTTGGGGAAAACCAAGAGGTGGGCAGATGGAAAATGGATGATATCATGCTCTGAAATGGAGTGATTTCAAATTGGGGGGGCAGGTGGTCTCCCACGCGAGCAGTTGATCAGTCTGACAGACAATGGACTGATCACCGCACTCAAAAAAAAAACAAGAAACCACACTTCAAGCTTGTTCTGCGCTACATAAGCTGTAACTATGATGCGGCATCTGCTGAAATAGCTACATCCGAATTTGTCTTCCTCTTCTTTGATGCCCCTTGGTTGCTGCCTTTGTTCCTGCAGCAGTCAGGACCCTCATCATGGCCGGTAATGTTTGTGAACGGTGCCAAAATCTTGTCTGCTGGGATTCCCAGTTGCTTCTACTCCTCCACGGTGAACTCCATGTTCTCCCAAACATCATATGGCAAGCAATGACCCTCTGGACTGAGTGGAGACAGCGAGATGCTCTGGCATGTTGTAGTGCCATTCAGTAGATTCTTCCTTGTTTGGTGGAGGATTGTCAGGGAAGCAGAGTTTGCAAGCTGCAGCCCATGCTGAAGGCAGATGACAGTCATTTGTGATTGCATGGCCTGTCCAAGACTTCATATTGAGGTGATCTATGCTGTCTGCGTGCAACATGCTGATCCATCGTTGGCCCTGATCCAGATCTGGATTGCACAAAAATACAGCCTGAAGATTGTATGCGTGGCCAAGCCTGTCAATTGCCTGCACATAGTTCATTGCTGAATTATGCCTGCCAGACATGTGAAGCTTCCCAAAGAGCTTCTCCAGCAGATCATCCCCAACTTGGAAGAGGTAAAAAGGTTTGGTGCCGTCAAGCTGCTGCTGTTGACAGAAGATTGCATTCTTGACCATGGACTGCGAGTCACCGTAGAGTTGATTTGACATGAAGCCTAAGCGGTGTGAACGGAAGAGTGTAAATGAGAGATGGGAGAATGTTGAAAGGTTTTTTATTTGGTCCATAAGAGAGATCGCGGGGTTTGTAAAAGGCTCCAGAATCAATTTGAGGACTAGTCCCAAGAGCCAAAGAGAATCAAGATTGCATGCAACATCAGAGTTGACAGTTCCAAAGTTGAAGTCTCCAATTGCTATCACAGCCTCCATCAGTTTGACTGCTCACGGGATGTCCTGAGGATCATCTTGGTACAACATTTTCTGAACAGAATCAGCAGTTTGCCCAGGTAGGTGCATTAGGTATCTTAACAACATGGCTGGGTTAATAACTCAACTGTTGCTCAAAACCATGCCAGCTTTCGATCGCAACGATGTACACATCCCTAGACAGTAATATGAGATTTGATGTAGAAACACACATAGCATATGAAACTCATGCTTGAAGACATGGTTGTAATCAAAATCCAGTGTAATATCGAAAATTCTGGTGAAGAGATTCAGCCCCCCACGCTTGCCAGAGTTGAGAAAAGTGGCGACATTGCAGGCAGTTTGTGGCTTGTGAACTTTTCATACCCACCTTTTCAGCGTGAGGCGTCACCATCCGTTGCCCAGGACCAGAGTGGTCCAACTGTTTTTGCTCCATGCTCATTCCATGCTGTCATCACTGTCTTGTAGATCTGGCTGGACTCCGTGGGGCCGATATGTTTGCATGATGTGAGGGCCATAATAGGATATGTCCCGGACTTGCCGAAGCAAGAGGCCGTTACGACAGTCATCTCTTTACCGAGGTGAACCTTGCCTGCTTTGATCGCCATAGAGATATTGACCGCAGCATCATACGAGTTGAGGCACAAGTTTAGAATAGAGGAGTGTCGCCAGCATAAACCACCAATGCTGTTGTTATGACAGAAGTGTACAGCGCGTTCTTCGAGAGCCACTTTGTCAATGAGGAGGCTAACACAGTGTAGTTCTGTTTTGCTGGCAGCTTCACGGGGTTTGAGAAGGACCTCGCGGATATTGTGGATGATATCGGCAACATTGATATTCCCAACAGTTGGCATAATTTTCGTGAATGCCATGTGGTTATGTAGGGTGCTTCAGAATTCTCCCCTTTTTACTGCCGCCATCTGCGTCGGTCGTGAAATATATCACAAAACATCCATACTTGAGCTCAACACAGTCGATCATCTCTGCAAAATGGTCGCATTGGGATGGACCGTCCTTGTTCTCGGCGGTGACGTTGATGAGCTGAAGCAGGTACGCCTGCAACATAACCATGAGGTAGTTATTTCCGACAGAGAAAGAACACACCTTAGGCCCTGCTCGGGTCACAGGGCTAGTCAAGCCGTCTGGCTAGGCTTCAATTCCGTCACATCAGTCACGCAGTTCCGAAGAAGATCCGAGCTAGTATAACCGGCGGATGAAGTGGCAACGCCAACGAGCCTCTGCTCATCGTCTCCGACCCCGACGAATTTGTCGGCTTTTCAAAAATGCACTAAACTGGAGCGCATTTGTTGAGGATACATATCATGTACTACAAAATGGCTTTCCACATGTTTATGATCTGAGAGACGTCCCAGATGATGGGTTATTGAATATTTAAAGAATGACGGGGTGTTGGGCGATGGGCGGGAAAGAGCGGGAAAAGATGAGACGGAGCGGCTGGCGGTGGCGACGGTAGGTAGGTAGGTAGGTAGGTAGGAATGATGGGTCCAGACCAGAGTGACAGGGCCGAATCACGCTGAAACCGGAGCACAGCCTCAACAAGCCGTCTGGCTATTTTTTGGCAGAGCCGGGTTGACAAGCCCTGTGACCCGAGCAGGGCCTTAAAGTCTACGTTCGCACATAGACCGTTGATTGAATCCCGATTATTCCCTTTCCAGCCATCTGTACTGAAGCAAAAGAAAGAAGTCAGATTATGGATGGAGTAGGTGAACGAACGTACGACAGCCCTAAAACCATCCCCTTCATCACTTTCCCAATCTTCTCCTCAACCTCTGCTGCCTCCGCGTCGAGTAACCGTCCCCCGACCACCTTTGCGGTCGGAATGATGCCAGGAGCCGTTGTCCGTAACATCCCGAAGAGAATTTTCATCTCCGGATCCTCGAAAAGCTGTAACGGTGCACCGGATGACACAATGGCATGTAGAGCCTGCTTCTGGAACACGGCCTTTTCTTCTGCCCCGAAAGGCATGTCGTTTCTACGGAATGTCAGACCTGTCAATGTCGACTGTTTCTTCTTCGGCGGGGGTTCCGAGACATCGGCAGGTGTAGAGTTAGATTCGGTCCGTTGCCGCTGCTGTGAAGAGCCGGATCCCGTTTTCTGAAGTGTTGCCTCCGCCGTGGCTTCTGCCGAAGCGTATGGACACGGAGTCTTGCCGCCAAGTATATGGGCAATCCAAGCGTGCTTTTCCCCGCGGGTATTCCCCACATCTTGACAAGCTTTCAAATAATCAGTTTTTGGATACTTTCCCTCCGCAGAAATCTCACCTGCTTTAAAAGCTGCTGTGTCTTGCGTGAGGGTACTGGCCGTCGCGCCGGTCTTCTCCAATTCCACGGCGACACATCCCTTGCAGTAGGACATGTACATGGATGCCGCTGAGACGCACAGTGTCACGATGGTTACCCACATACCAAGCAAACCAGGGCTGTTCCCTTGTGCTCTGTGCGTGAATATTCACAGCCTCGGAGTACAGCCCACTGTTCGGTCCTCAGAAGAGGTTTACGTCGAGACTTTTGATTTTTTTGACCAGACGCGTTGTTGCGACGCGTTTCGTGTATGTCACACCACGTGGTAACTTGTAACACGTTGCTTTTCTTCGCTCTCTCCTTCGATGGGCTTCACCAGTGGCAGCCAGGGGACCGGTGCTCGTACTCTGAGAGCAGCCACACGCTCCATGGACGCTTCCGACCCCAACACAGCCTCCAGCATGGTGGGACTTCTGTCGTGCTCTCGGGACTTTGAAGATGGTGATGGCACTTTGTTCCCAGTCCCGGAGATGACATTGATGATGATGAAGTGACAGCTGCAGACAACCCATCGGTCCAGGAGCGTGGTAACAAGCGTGGCGCAAGCACGGTTGAGCTGTCCGACAGTTCCGAATCAGAGAAGCCGCCAAAGAAGCGGGCAGCGCCGAAGGGGAGGGGCCGAGTAAAGAAGGGAAAAAACACCGCAGGTGCGTAAACCGTACCTTCTTTGACACCTCGAACTCAACCCTATGCCATCTGCCGTCTCAAGACTCCGATTCTGACCTTCCGAAATCCCGGAAGAAAAGCCCGAAAAAGAAAGCGAAGGGCAAGCAGGTTGCGGAGGAAGACCCTGAGAACCAAAGTGCGTCCTTTGCGCGCAGTTCCTTACCTTCAATTGATGGGCATGGTAGAGCTGGTGCTTCTTATTCCTCAAGCGGACGGCGAGGGCAATCAACGCGAGAATGTCACCCGTGCGACAGACTTCGATGAGGCTCTGGATTTGATTTACACCACTATCGGCTGTGCTGACGTCGGTAAAAAGCCCAAGCTCTCGTACAAGTTAGCGAATGCTACGGCGAAAGAAGCTGCGATCAGCCTTGCGTCCAGTACGGATTGGGAGGGTTTGGTCGCTGAGGTCACAGCCGCAGAGAAGAAGAAGAAGAGTTCGGTTGCGGCCAACATCTTAGTCACTGAGCAGGTGAGCTTTTGTTTCGTCCATTCTTACGTGTACTCATGACAATTCAAGTACATGCTGTCGTTGCGCGCCCAGCTCAATATCAAAAAAGCGCCGACGGGCAACAAGCGTGGTAAGAAGATTCAGATTCTCGACTTGGAGCACACTGGGAGCGGCGACGACGATTTCGATGAGGGGCTCGGGATCATGGAGAAGGAGTCTAAGTTCGTCGAGCAGTTGCAGAGTCACCATGGGCGGTGTCAGCTCTGTGGACCATCAAAAGCGTGCAAGATTGACGTCTCCGGAAACCACCAGGTGCTGTCTAATAATATGCTGAAAGGCTGGGCCCGAGCGCTCGTTCGCATTCCTTTTCTTGGCCTTGTGTACTATGCTGATCATAATTGCAGGCCGCTGAGACGCACAGTGTCACGATGGTTACCCCGCCGCGCGCGGGGCTCTTTTCGATGTTCTTCAAAAGCATGGCTGGACCGGCCGGAAACCCGCCCGCTACGCCCGGTTCCATGGCACCTGGGTACCCACCGTTCATGAACCCGTATGTGTTTATGCCCTGGGGCATTAACAGCGGGATGGGTGGGATGCCTGGCATGATGGGGGGCAACCCATTCAATTCGACCATGTCCGGACAGCTGTCCACTGCGGTTACCCCATCTCCGTTGCCCAGAGGTAACCACCTTGCATCCACCTCTGCCCTCGGTGGAATGCCTTCGAGCGATCCACCTGAGATGGGTGCATTGAACCCCTATCCAGAGATTGCGGATTTTTTTTCGCAAGGTCGACGTTCACTATCCTCGCCGGTGCCTGCTCAACTTGATTAGCAACTTCGATGACCAGAACTACTTCAACATCGAGGAGATTGCCACGCTGGGCAGTGCCGACGCGATCTCTCGGGCTATTCACAGCAGGGATTCGAACAAATGGGTGCGCACAAAGGTGCCCTCATTCTTTTTGACTATAATGCCATCCGGATTTTCAGGAGGATCCGACTGCCATTCAGGTGTATGATCCCAACAATCTGCCGCTGCATTCAGAGGAGGAGATAATTTCCCAGGGGAAAGAGGTGGAAGCTGAAGCGGAACGGCTTGCTAAGAAGTACGGTGTGAAAGGAGTTCCTATTCTCTCCTACCTGAAGTCCCTCTCTTTCCCTCGCTCCTTCCCTTTCGACTTCATACACGTGATCTAGGAGAACCTCGTCAAGAACTTGGTTTTGCTATGGACTGGCGACTTCAAGGCCCTTGACGAAGGTGAAGGTGAGTATGAATTGGCTAAAACAGTGTGGGAGGCCATTGCAGTGTGCACATCATCGGCGGGAGATAACATACAGTCTGCCTACGGTAGCCGTGTTCCCAACATAGATAAAAATCAGCGGGTTGAGAAGTGGACGTGCCGGCTCCGGGAGTGGCTCCCCCAGAGGTGGTAGTGCCAGTTGGACGGTGACTAGGAGCGATCTCCAGGTCATGGAGGTGTCCGTTGAGCATAGGCACTAGGGTGGATAGTGCCGTTGCAATCTTGCCAAGAGAATCGGCGGTCCATACGATGATGGGAGCACTTGACGACTGTGAGGAGACGCGGGGCTGCTTATCGATGGAGGCGTCGATGTCTGCAAGAAGGTTGCTGATCATGTCGTGGACTGCGGCGAAGTTGACCGACATGATTTCGGGCGGTGATCGAAGAAGTGTTGGAATCTGAACGGTGGGGTGAACTGCTCAGGCAGCACGACTGAGAGGCGTCTAGCCCGAGATTACTGGGGGAAAACCGTTGTATTCGAGGTTCTTCTTCGATAGCGAAATGGCTATCGAAGGGCTACTACTTATACAAGATGATCGGGCCGTAATCGTAATACTAGTGGAGTCAGCGGGGACCTATCCGAAGGCCGTTTAACCGGCTGATGGATGCTGTGTTTCTACGAAGTAATTACGGGCGGACTAATTGGTCATGGATCACGGTACAATAATATCCATATATGTAATGGTCCGAGATAATCGCGTGAGTGGATACTAATTATTATTATTATTTGGAGTGTTTGGGATAATGAAATTCAGTCTGCAGAAGCATTCCAAAAGTCATCCGCTGGGTCTACTAGGAAGCTAGTGTGTAAATAGGAATATAGGAAGGACCTTTAGAGATTCCCCGGAGCAGAACTTCGAAACCCATGTCATTTCTCCCAGCAAAGTTCCCCACCCCTGATACAAATCCTGATGAATTTTTGGGTTTTGAGGCCTCCAAGGGTGGTCCAAATCCTGACGAAATTCGCCAGAACGATGGAAATGCCTGGTAGGCAATCCTGACGAAATTTGGCTGATAGTGACGTGCCGGTTCAGATTTCCTGACCAAGGATCAGTCTATCAGATGGCTCAGTTGTAGTGACCAGAACGTAGGACTGAAAGTGCTTTTTCCCTGCCTCGTCTGATGCCCTTCCCGAGGTCAGCACTTTGAGCTTGTGCATGCCCGTCAATTCTGGGCCATTCCGGAAGCGACGTTGAGATTCCAGACAAAACACTACCACCGCCATTCACCTTCCTTTGTTGGCTCGCGGGGGCCGTCAAGACCAATGTGACGGGTCTTGAGCTTACGGTGGAGGACAAAGTCTTGTTTGCGGACTTGCAGAACGGGGGGTTGGTCGTTTAAATGCAACTGTGAAGGGGTCACAGTCCCGTAAAAAGACGGCTGAGTTGGAGGCGGACCATGAAGAGGATACTACACAAGGTTTGTAAGTACCTATTAGCATCTAATGACTTCTTTTTGCATATCCTGATGTCTCAGAGGCTTGTGCAGCTCGGTTTCTGCTTTTTAAAGAGTTTCCTGACGAAATTGAGCCATTTTGAGGCCTGTTTGGGCTTTCCTGATGTTTTTCGCGCGATTTTAGGCCTGTTAGCGATTTCCTGACAATTTTGGGAAAAATTTTGGGTGCCAATCCTGACGAATTTGGCGAAACCAATCCTGACTAATTTCTGACTTTAAAATCAGGGGTCCCCACCTATTATCCGGGGTCCTTGCGGAGATCATTACTAATTGCGAATAGCCGCAGGGCTGTGCTCAGCCCTGGGACCGAAATTCAAACTCCGCCGCTATCTATCTGCCACCACCATCAGTATCGAGCCCCAATCCCGACGAGTTCGCCCAAAATCAGCCGGCTTCTCCTTCGGGTCAGCTTCCATTCCATATTAAGGCCAGTAATATGGAATGGAAGCTCCTATTTGGAATGGAAGTCCCGCCTTCCATTTTGACGATCAAGTTCCGTACCTCATATATGTACTGCTTTTCGCGCGGCGCATGACTCTTAAAAAGCTCCTTTGAGAGACGGTACTGAGACGGTACTGTCTTTCGTCGTCCACTTTTCCATGGTAGCAGACATCACTTCGTGACAAGTCCGAGACCCGATTTAGAAATCCTTACTAGTCACTTGCATTTTACTATATGACATGGATGAGTGTGTAAATAGGACTATAGGAAGGACCTTTAGAGATTCCCCGTAGCAGAACTTCGAAAATATAAAATAAGATTTTAGCCACCAAGATTTCGCGCTTTTCTCCAGCGCGCTGTCATGAAAACGATGGGATGGAACACGCCGCTCACATGTCTCCGTGGCACACGCTCTACTGTTGATCTTGCGGCCTTCCTCAGCACCGTCTGGCTAAATTCTGATCATATCGACATGATGATGGAGGATTTGACTGCGAGAGTAAAAGCCGACCCGGATTTGGCCAGACTTTACAATAATATATACCACACACTAAAACTCTGCGTGCAGTCTGCCAGCTACATTCCAAAGGAGGCGGACAACACGGCACACACCAACCCATCACCGAATCAACAACTATTACCGCGATTTCTAATCTTTCTGTCCAGGTCTTCGAGTATCATCATGCCACTGTTTTCCAGGGCATTCCCACCGCCACCTCCTTCCTACAAACGAAGCAATTTGCGCATATTCCATCCATAAATTTCCTTTGCATTCTGTCAAAGACCCCCAAACTAACCCCCACTGGCCTCGAGCTGTTCCCCGAGGATGCGGAGCGCTTCAAAAAGCTGCAAGGAGGGGTCGGAAAGTTCGATGAAGCCATGGTACTATTTCGCAAGTGCCGAAAAAATGTGGTTGCCGAAGCTGGCGAGGAAGACTAGGTTACAAATTGTATCTCTATCACATAGGGATGCTAGCTGTACCTAATAACTACCCTGGGGCCCCGAGATGCCTGAGAAGCACCATAGAAGCACCGCGGGGCAAAAAAAACGCGAGAAAACGCGAAAAACATTTGGAAATTTTGGCGGATGCTAGGTCCTGTCCGGACAAAAAAATTGGGATCCGGGATTTTCTTGTCCGGACAAAAATCGGCGGATTTAGGCATCCAGGGACCAGGCCTTCACACCTATTATCCGGGGTCCTGTTGGCAGCTGGGTCAGTATGGTTGCGGACAAAACTTTATATCAAATCGCATTTTTGATCAGATCCGTCCAAGATTTGAGATTTAGAGGGAACATGGGGGTGGTTTATAGGTAAAATTTTTGTTTCAGAGATTGGGGTTACTCCTAACTTAGGGTTGAAAACCGCCAAATTTTGGGCCAAAAACCGAAAGTTTTTCATGCTGGAAATGTGGACTATACAGGCTAAATAGCGCCCAATTTCACCTTCTTTTCCCATTCAGTCTGCGCAACTTCCATCTCTCGCTTCTGAACTCCACGGTGAGCTCGTGAAAGCTAAGCGAAGTTCAGCTGCGAGTTTCTCGTTTTCGGCCACCATCTCGTCTGTAAGGTCAAGCAGCCCATAGCGCTCGCATAAAAAGGCGGAAATCATGATCAATCGACCACGACCCTTCTTCTTCAGGACCTGCTCGCCAGGCTTGAGCCAATAGTGGTTATTTTCGTAGTTGTTTGAATGAACTGTCGACTCATCGTGAACAATGACCACATGCTCTTGCTCATTGTCGCCAAGCTCCAGGAGGATTTCTGCCATATCGGGCTCGCTGTATTGCGCAAGGAATGGTTCGATAGCCTCTATCTCGGCAAGATATTCCTTACGCTTCTTTTTTAATGTGCGCGTCGACTTGCCCCCAATAACATACGGGCCCCGTTTTTTACCTCATGAAAATCAAATTAGAATAACCCAACCAATAATTTAAAGGTGCACACCCTTCTTATTGTCCATCGGACCTGCCAGACGATACTCCACTAGGGATGGTCACGGGTACGGGTTCGGGTATGAAACAGCCGACCCGGACCCGGACCCGGAAACCCGGACCCAAACCCGCGGGTCTACGGGTTGTCCACGGGTTGTCCGAATTGATCGGATCATGGCTGCGAAGCTTGCCGGGAAGGTTTAACACCTTCAAAACATGAAATATGTTCACTGATTGAGATTTTAGATGCATCTGGTGCTTAACAAAACCTTGGGAGTACCTTTGATAGCTGTTAGCCATGTCTAACTGCCTTTCAATTAGTTGAATTCCATAAAAAATTCGATTTTCGCAGACCCGCGGTGTACCGAAGGGTTTCGGGTCTACTAAATTTGGAACCCGTACCCGTACCCGGGCCGACCCGACCCGGAAACCCGCCGGGTTGACCCGTACCCGTGACCATCCCTATACTCCACGCTACACATCTCTGTGATCCGCCGTTTTCCTCTGCCTTCTGTTTCTGCACAGCACACTTCTCCATTCTCTCATCATATGTCATTGGAGACGGCATTTTCTCCAACTTTTTCCACTCATCATCCTCCTCGGGCTCCGACTCGTTGGCAGATTCCCATGTCGCGGGGTCATCAATGTCACTCGAGCCACCGTCATCCGATGTCGATTCATGGCTCGGTTGAGAGGGAATATTGGCTGTGAATCTCCCAGTGCTGTTGCACTGTGCATGGGATGTCTGTCCAGGCTTTCTGGGCATGCTGGGTACAATGCAATGAGGTGGCTCGCGCTGGCAGGGCAATTGATGGCGCGGCACAGCCACCGGTCCGGGTGATCCGCAATAAAAAACGCCAAATCCGAAGATGAAAAACATAAATTCATATTTTCAAAGTTTTGCTCCGGGAGATCGATAAAGGAGCTTCTTATGTATCTATTCCTAACATTTACTTGACTTTCCGAGGAAAACTGAAGGGGTAGTAACGATTACCAAATTGGGTTTTTGCCTTGTCACGAAGTTCCGTCCGCAACCATACCAGTCAATAGTCACTGGGGTCACCAGTCAACAGCTCTGTCCGCTAGCCAACGGAGGAGCGTCCAAGTCCGGCGACCGGGGTCCCTGGGACGCCCCCCTGGCACACCGCCCTCCTCGCTACGTAAGTACCTCTGTCTGGGTTATCCCCGTGTGGCCATTTATCGAAATTCCCGATCGGGCGTGGACCCTGGGAGTACCCGATTGCAGTTGTCCTCAAAATGGCCGCAGACAAGGTCACTGCGTCCGTCGCCCCAGCTCAGAATGGACTCGCTGCAGTACACCTCCTACTCCGACTCCTCTGCACCCCGCACTCCCTCCCCGCCCTCCGACCCCGACATGCGCTACAACGACTCCCCCCACCAGTACAAGGCCGACCTCGACCCCGTCCGCATCTTCAACCCCGACGACTTCCCCCACGACCAGGAGCCGTACTGGCAGCACTCCGCCCCCGCCCCCGGCCCCCGTCCTTCCCCGCCTCTGCGGCCTTTGCCGCCCGCCCGTCCCTGCTGCAGGAGCTCTACGAGAGCGACGGCCTCTCCCCCGAGCACAGCTCGCCCCCTGACATGTACGCCGACGCCCCGGCCGACGCGTGGGCCCCGCACCCGCCACAGCACCACCACACCCACCCGCGTGCCGCCCCCTCCGAGTACGCCCTCATCCGCCGCAACACCTTCCCGTACGTGCGCCAGGACCGCGCCGCGGACGACTACCCGCCGCCGTTCCTCCAGCCACAGCACCACCACCACCACCCGAACGACTACCAGCGCCCCGACGCCCTCTACGGCGAGTCGCTCCCGCTCTCCGCCGAGCCCGCGTCGCTCCACGGCGGCGACTTCCACCACTCGCCCCCGTACGGCGAGTTGGACGGCGGGGACCCCGCGGTCAAGCTCGAGGAGACGCACCACCCGCACCAGCAGCCCCCGCAGTTCTACGGCGGCGGCCGCGGCTACGCGCCGCACGGCCTGCCCGTGCAGCACACCGACGACGCGGCGAGCAAGGAGACGCAGTACCTGCGCCGGCGCTGCTTCAACTGCCACACGACGGAGCCGCCCAGCTGGCGCCGCAGCACGCTCAACCCGGGCAAGATCGTGTGCAACAAGTGCGGCCTGTACGAGCGCACGCACCTGCGCGCGCGCCCGCTGCGCTTCGACGAGCTGCGCGCGGGGAACAAGGCCCGCAGGGGCGGCGCCGCGGGCGGGAAGAGCCCCAAGGCAAAGAGCGGCGTGAAGAAGGAGTACGCTGCGCCCGCGGGGGGGACGCCGGCGCGGCGGAGCAGCGTGAGCAGCAATGGGTCGAGCGCGCAGAGCGGCAGCGGCAAGAGCGACTGGGATGATTCGGGTTAGTCTCCCTCCCCTTCCCTTCTTCACCCTTACTAACTCGTTTATTTTTCTTCCAGTCTCGGTGTACAGCGCCAACTCCGCCCCGCCGACATCCTTCAACTCGCCCGCGGCGCAGCACGCCGTCCTGACAGAACTCGGATCCTGTTTCCAAAGAATATGTGGATAGGCCAGCCAACTAGGACGAGAGAACCCACTTGCACCACGGAGTTCGTGGCTGTAGCACATAAAATAATCCCACCGAGTGAGCGCGGTGGGTTGAGTATATGTGCTTCACCATAGACAGTGACTGTCATCGAGTAGATCTAAATCTGTTTTTAGGACACCCGCATTGATAGGGTAGAAAGAGATTTGTTCACCACATGCAAAGCACACACTGTATGTATGGCCGAGTGCCAGAGACCTACAAGAGAATCAGGAACACATGTAGAGAAATTACAGATGAGCCGGAACCAGATTATGGCGACCTTTCAACACCATTAATGGGACGATTCAAAGGCCAGAAAATATTTGAATACCGTTGTCTTCAGGAGCACCATCAATTTCAATCTAAAATGTCAGAGATGAATTGACCGACCTCCTTGGAAACAGGCACCCGATTCAAATACTCGCAGTACTCAGAGTCGAGGGGGAAATAGCCTTTACCGGCACAGAGTGAAACATCGTCGGGATCAGTGTTTTTGGAGAATTGGTTGCACTGGAAATTCCTATCCAGTGTTCGTTGACTCTGGTTCAAATGTCTGGGTTTGAGGAATCAGTAACAATCCAATTGACCCGCGACCGATCCCCATACCTCAAATGATGTGGTGTCTTGGGGCAATTGGGATCGGAGTTGAATCCAGTAAGATCTGTCATTCCACTCAGTATTCCCTGATTGAACATCATTTTAGCCGACTCCTACGCTTTTAGTTGAAGACGGTGGAGGTGAGTCAATCAATGTGGGGGCCATTAGCCCAGTCCAAGCCGTTTCCACGGTACGCACCGACAGATTTTCAACTTTCAATAACTCACTCTAGTCGCAGATTGTTACTCGGCCCGCGGCTCGTCAACAGTGGCAGGAGGTAAGATGTTTAATCACCCCATTACTGCTCTACTGTAGCAATCTGCAGACTGTATGACTGAAACGTAACGCATGACGGTCGCACCGTTTCGTTTCAGTTTCGCTGGGGTGTAACGGGCAACGGCGCCGCCGTCTAACACTCAATACCGTTACTTCCAATTCAGTCCGACATCGGAATCATCGTGCGAGTCGAAATCGGCGGCAGATTCGTCCTCCCCATCGGTCGTGAGAACCTGCGCAAGATGTGTCACGCTGCAGCGATTTGCAATCTCGGTTGCAAGCGCAGTGTCCTCACGAAGGCATTCCCGCAGTGCTTTTTCGGACTATTACTGTAAGTAGATTCACGAAAAGTTCCCTCAATTGCCAGTGCAGCCATGTATTCATCCTTTCCTGTGTGGATCTCCCCCATGCTGAAAGGTTTGCATTCCGTTGGGAACGTTGTCGGGAGAGGTACTGATCAGAGTGTCCATGGTTAGATTCGCAAACTCAGACTACGCACTGGCCATGGCACTTAGAAAGCACAAACCTGGCGAAGCATTCGAGTTCAAACTGAAGATTGAGGTGGATGATGTGGACGAAGTCGCGACGTACGACATTGCGTGCGAATACTTTGTGAATCTCGAGGCACGGTTCAAAATCCACTTTCCCGATCAACTAAACTCAATCAGAAAAATGCGCTGGGGAGTACCGGCCTTGCACGTCCAGGGCCATCAAGACTCGTGTACCTACCTATTCGGAACCGCTTACATGGACTGTGTAGGTCATTTCCACGGGGAAACTGCTGAGCACTACTGGGCGGAAGCCAATCAGTTGGGCCCGCATGTTCGCCAGATGAATCTCGGTCACAGACAAGATACCATGAACAATCACCACGGCGACTGGAATTACAAGAAAACCATGAAGATCGGTGAGTACTGGGAATTCACGATGATTTCTGTAATACTGACATAGCTTGGCCGGCAGCCTCGGATCTAGCAGACGATATCCAGGAAGCAAAGGAGAAATACCTCGAAATGCGGAAACAGTTCATTGGACTAAGCATCTCATTCAAGGATCGGGTTGACCAGTGGACGAAAATGCCTAGAACATCGTCCAAAGTGGGAAAGGAAGCGGTCAGCGTGTATAAGCACAGTACCACCAAAGGTTTTCTTCTCGTCCCGGGGTGGACGATGACAGTGACCCAATATAAAAAACCCTGCCCAAGACGAACCCTACATCAAAGTCGACACAAGCCCTCACATCTACTCCGAGAGTTGTGCTTTACCCCTCGGCCCGCTACTCCCAAAGCCAAGCCCTCTGAGGAACACATCCTAGCATGCTTCGACGGCGAGACTTCGCCTAGTTCCCCATTCGCTGGGGTTAGTGTCTCCTGTATCTCCGCACGCATGCCTGGAGGGGCGTGCCTGCCTGCCCCATTGTCCCTTGCTGGTCCCGTTCACCCGAAAGGTCCGCGAGGAGATCTACAGGGCGCTCAACAAACCCTACTCCGAAAATGAATTCAGCGGAGATGTTGTAGTTTCTTGCATATGCTGCGGTGAGCTTTTAAAATATTTCAATACAACTCTACGGAATCTGAATTCCTTCTCAGCCTTGCAAACAGGGTCGGGGCTGTAGGATCAGAAGCTGCTTGGGTAAACGAAAAATATCAGTTGCCCCCTGTAATGGCAAAAAAGCTGGTTGTGTGGTGGCCAGTAGTGTATGGTTATTGCTGTTTTCAAATATAATGACACATCACACAAAGAAAGAAAGAAAGAAAGAAAGAAAGAAAGAAAGAAGAGGCTTCTGGGAATTTGTTCCATCTATATTAATATTGTCAAGGGTAATCACGTCAAAAGAAAGCGCAGAATACGTACAGGTAGCGTCAAGACCAATTTCGACTACCTTCCCTCGCAACGGCTCCATGACCTTCTTCATCACCCAAGCCACCTGCTCTACCGGGGTTTTTCTTCGCAGTCTGCGCAGCTGTCAGCGGGCGGGGAACTTCGTCCTGTGATTCGATGAATTCGACATTCCGACTGACGTGGATCCGCTTGGTCTTTCGCTCGTAGCAACGGTATGCGGGGGAATTTGGTGAGTACCCAATCATGACACATTCTATCGACCGATTGAAGATTTTGGGGTTAGACTTCTTCGGGAGTTTGAGCACAAATGCGCGGCAGCCAATCTCTCGCATATGCGACAGATCAGGCTTCTCTGCGGTCCACGCTTCAGAGGGTGTTATTTCGGGATGACGAAGAGCACTTGTAAGTGTGCGGTTCTTGATGTACACCTCGGTGAGCATCATTTCTCCCCACATGTTTGGAGGGAGCTTAGCAGAGGACAGAGCGGCGACGGTGCGACTCATGAGGGTGGGGCGAAGATGAACCAATTCCTGCAGGCGGTGAAATTACTCACCAGGGATAGGTTTTCCCCCGTTCCAGCACCCGGTTCAAGCGCCTGCGCTGGGCCAGGGTCAGCGAGTTCATCGGATGAGGGGCGGTACTGCGCACCTCGGGGACCCTTGCCCTAGTAGACCAGTTTTCACCCGCAGCGGGGAAGGCACTATGGACCAGGGTTGCCACAACGCCGTACGGTCGCTTTCCAGCGGGTTTTCTTCCGTCGGGGAATCGTCTCGCGAGCATATTTGAGCGGGGGGAAGCGGGGGCGATTGCGGGATAGTGGTGGTGCGGAAGAGAGAGGGAGGTAAATATTTGGCACTGTGCCATGCCGTTGATTCTCGCGTATGCAAGCGAGGTCTGGGTCTTTCATGATGAACTCCAGGATTTCGCGTGGGGTACCGTGGACATCTGCTGGGACAGTCAGTGCTGCACCCTCCACCGCCGGTAGTAAACGATATGCGAGAGTTATAAAGCTGAGGAGGTTTTCGGGGGCAGGGGTGAGGGTCGTCGGGACCTCCTCGTGTGCGGGCATCTTCGGGTGCTGACTGATGCGGTCGTACTCCGCCCCGATATCCTTGAGCATCGCACGTTCCTTAGAGTCGGGATCCGATACGGGGTGGTTCTCAAGAAGCTTCTGCCACTCCGTGAGTTCATTCCATTTGGTTTGTCGCGCATAGCCACAGCGGGCGATGGAGAGATCTGGGCGAAGGAACGTCTCCCACACCTGGGGCAGAAGCAGCGCTTCTGTTCCTGCATAGACGTGGAGGTGCTTGGCGAAGCGTGCACCAAGGTCGCTCATAGTGGAGGGCTTCTTGCCCGTGGTCCTCGTGAACTTGAGCCACTTCATGAGAACGTCGACAGTAAGAGTGGCAAGCTTTCCGGGAAGCTCCGAAGGTGTCGCCATCCACGGTTTGATCACAGAAGTTTCTGAACACTCCGGGAGGAAGTCCACCGCCTTGAGCTTGCGCTGCTGGAAACGACAGTCCGCGATCGCCATTGTCAGCTCGAACAGCCAGAGAGGTGCAATGATCTCAGCTGGAGGAGAGGGTCTCTTGTCAATCCCAGCCTTGATTATATAGGAAACAAGATCGGCGAGAGCGGGTTTGAGCAAGTCATCGAGCCAGAAAAACCCAAGGCTGGCGTTTATCATTATGCGCTGGCGGTGTAAGACGTGGAAGACGTTCTGAAGCTCCATGTCTCGGATGGCACCAGCGCTGATACTGTTCGAAGAGGCGACCGCCAGAGCACCAACAACGCTGAGAGGGTTGCAGTTGACAGCGATGACGTTGCGGTCAATGAGGTTAATCAGCTTTCCCACGTCGGGAGTGAGAGTGGTGATTTTGAACACCGTGTCGATGGTCGAGGTGGCCCGATCTTTGACTTCAGAGAGCGCGTTCAGAGAGAAGTTTTCGAGGAATTTCTGGGCGGCTCTCGCAGCTGCAGACAGAGGTTAACACACAGAACATCGCAAAACAGGGGTAGCTCACCGTGGGCTTCAAATGCAGTTTCAGCTATCTCGGATTCGCCGTCAGTGTCATGGTATGTAGCAACTGGAAAAGATGTATGAGTCAAATAAGATGGATGGGTAGGGGAAAAGCATACCCCGTCGACGCTTGTTGCCCTTGACTTGGGATGTGTCGGGTTCTGGGGTGGTCTCCGCCTCAGCGTCTGAAATTAAGCTGTGTGAGAGGGATTGGGAGAACCAAACAATTCAAGCTCACCGAGTGCACGCTTTTTGCCTTGAGCTTTGGAAGAAATAGCAACCGAGGACTCTGCCGGGGGAGCTAACAGCCTATGTGAGAACGATGATCTAGATGAGAGATCATTTACTCACAAGCAGCAGCAGCCTCTCGGACCGCGTTCAGGGTAGGAAGAAGTACAAACGCGAGTCCTGGGCGATACTTAGGTGATGCGAATGTTTTTTGAAAAAAAGATCGCAGACTTACGTTGAGGTTTCTTCCGCTGCGTTCGCAAACGGCTTTGTACTTTCCAGGCCAGAGGATGCTCCGCGCGGCAGCGGTTGCTGATTCGGATGGCGGAGATGTTGGCCTTGCGGGAAATACGTCCGCTCCTGATCGAGGACTTCGGTTCGAACATCGTGTCGGTGCTGCGCTTCGATCCCTTTCCGCCTGGGGGAAAGTTAGGTTGGAATGAATAAAGTGAGAGCGAGGAGAAATTTACGCTCAGAGTCCAACAGTGGTTGACCCTTTTTCGCGCGCAAGGCTAACGCTAGGGGACTATGGGCTGCTGTGTGGATAAGTAGAAGGACACTCACTGTTGTAACGCGAACATCTGTTGTCATACTCCTCGCGTTGGGAGGACATCGAGGATGATTTATCCGCAATAACACATACTGGAACAGAGCTGCGGAAGAGGGCCTGGTGCGCCGTGATCTGTGCGAGGAGCTTGTCGCGCTTGGGGTTGCCGAACTGTGCTGTGGAGCCCTCTACGTGGAGCGCGCCATCGGGTCCATGGCCAGGCCCGTACTCCCAGTCCTCAAGGCTGTGGCGTTTACCATCCTCGCCCACATAAGAAATGGAGGCCAGAAAAGCCTTGCGGTCGACGCGCATGTCCATCGCTTTAGGAGTCTGGACGGTGGTCTTCACGAGGAGGGTGAGCATGTCTTGGCCCAGGTACGTTGCCAAACAGTCGAATGGAAGAGAGGATACGCCGTCGTGAGCGTACGTGGAGTGTTCAGTACGCAAGCAGTCATCGTGTGTGAAATGACTGTAGAGAATGTTAAATAGATGCGACAAATGAATAGCCAAGCACATACCGGACAGGGTTACGCATCTCCCTGGAAAGCTCGAGTACCTTTCCAGGCGCTAGTGCACAAAGCGCAGCCGGGCCATCGGTGCCCATGATCGAGGAGGTCATATACTGTATGTCAAGAATTCGGATGTTCATGGGATCGAGTGGAACACCCTCCTTGTCCTCGTCGAAAACTGGCTGCGTTCCAGCGTGAGCATGCAACCCGCACATGTACATCTGTGAGAACGGATCAAGCCTGCGGCCAACGCCAAGCGACATCAGCATCATGTAGCCGGGGTGGACGTTGGGCTGGAGGAAGGAGAGCGAAAGAAGGCTGCTCTGGCCGGAATCACAATCAGTATCGTCCAGGTGGGTTTCGCCAAAGCCACCGAGCTCCTCGATCTTAGACGCAACCTTCTCCACCACTGTGGATAAATTAACGACGGTCCATAAAAATGCTGATAAACGATTAATAAACACCCACCAGCCTTGAGCTTCTCAACCGAAGCGAAGTTCTCCACAGCGGCTGGCGGATAACATCTGTAAACAACATAGCCACAATTTCGCGAAATCACTCGAACGTCTCTTGGATAGCTCAGTCACTTCAAAATAAAATAATCTGATGCATCCAAAACCACATAGTGGCTTTTATAAAAGTGTAGTACGAGTCTTAAATTTTTATTTTGGGTGCTGTTGTGAGTTTGTTGGAGAAACCACCCTTTTCCACTGTAATTCACTCCAAGATGACGTAGCCCATCATATTAAAATACACAAAGCGGATAAATAGTATCACGTAGTCGTTTTTGAGTGGATTAATCTTGGCGACTATTTTATTTTGAAGTGACTGAGCTATCCAAGAGACGTTCGAGTGATTTCGCGAAATTGTGGCTATGTTGTTTACAGATGTTATCCGCCAGCCGCTGTGGAGAGGTTCACCCCCAACTTTCTGTCACTTAATCACATCACGTTACTTTCGTCACACGGTCCGATATCTCCGTGCCACCAATTCTGTATTCGATTAAAAACCTCCTACTGAGATTGTGAACCTCGGAACCGCGGCTGGGTAGGAACCTGCTGGAATAGTCTCGTTCCCGACGTTATAGGGCAGTCGCTCGCTGGCGCTCGCGGGCAGAGCAGTGGCGGTCCGCCGGACCGCTCGGAATGATCCGAGGCAGATTTTTGATGAAATTTGATGGGGGAACACTGCCCTATAACGTCTGGTGCAGTTTGTATAGGAACCATGCGATCTAGTCACGCTTTCACAAAAATCCTCACTTGTACCTCACTGTAGCATGTTTTGGCTCCAAATATTTTTGCAATGTCTTTCTTGTTCCATTAATTTCATACTCATATCCAAAATTCCATCCTTTCTTCCTTTCACATGTTGTTTTATGCACTCTAGTCAGGCAAGTGTATTTTATTAGTATACATTGAATGGGAGCCTCTGGGCTTGGAATACTACCTCTATAAATGTTGGATATCTATATAATGCTCTTACCTATGAGATCCTAGGCTCGTGTCCACCCGTTATCGTACGTGCACAATGACGAGCAAGCAAAGTATTGTGGTTATGGTAAGTAATACTTTGCTCGCTCGTCATTCTGCACCTAACGGTTGGACACGAGCCTAATGAGATCCGGCCACCCAACGGCTGAAGTTGGCGTGTTTCTGGCAGTGCACAGATGTTGAGTTCCCTCGGGTTTCTTCCCTGAGCACGTTTGTTCGCATTTTTTGAGGAGATCAATGTCTTGAATACTTGTTTAGAATTTATGAGATACTAAAATGCATTGTAAGAGACCACTTTGTGGGGGTATTCTTCAAAACAAGCTCTGAGTTCAGTCGTGACAAATGTGACAAACATCATAGATCGCATGGTTTCCAAGCGAACTGCACCAGATGTTTGGGTGTGGGTTCTCGCGCGTCTTTTGCATCATTTTTTTGACTCCGCTTTCGGACTCCGCCACACCCAAACAGCTGGAGCCGAGATTACTGCTGGAAGGGATGTAGCCGTGGGCTTCGATGTGGGAGCAGACATGATGGGGATGAGGACCCCTGATAATCCTATCAAATGCCTGTTCCGCAAGATGGTCAATTTGTCTGGATTCAATTCTCAGAATTTGGCCTTTTTTGTCGGGATTGGCACAGGCCTCCAGAAATTTCTCAAAATTTGTCGGGAAATGGGAAGAGGCCTAAATTCCACTCAATTCCGTTGGGAAAGGGCCCCTGAGCCGAAAAACGCGCTCAGGGACGATGAATTCGACTCGCGAACACTATCAAAAGCTAACTGTAGTGTCCTCGCCCTCGTCCTCCTCCACCACCTTTTTGCGCGATCTCGACGATTTCACAGCCGTGTCGAACGATTTTATGTCCTTCTTTAGGTCTCGGAACAGCGCCATATCCGCGGATGCAAGCTCAAGCCCAACCTCCGTCTTCTTTGGTGTTGCCAATAGGCGGCAGAGGAAAGTGAATGGCGGCAGGAGGCGGAATTGTTTGGTATACAGCCTCGCCGTGGCTGCCGTATGTGCGCGGAACTGAGAGCCAAGAAACGGGTCGTAAACCTGAGCACCAATGTACG
Source organism: Mycena sp. CBHHK59/15 (assembly GCA_029204085.1). Taxonomy (NCBI): domain Eukaryota; kingdom Fungi; phylum Basidiomycota; class Agaricomycetes; order Agaricales; family Mycenaceae; genus Mycena; species Mycena sp. CBHHK59/15. The sequence goes on from JARGXW010000737.1 coordinate 23,968, forward strand.
ATAGACCGCTGAGATTGGTGTGTTCGTCGATGTTGTTGTGCTTCCCGTGCTTGCCGCCACCTTTCGAATACATTACCTCAACTGTAATTTTATGAGGCTACATTGAATAACCCAAAGTCAGTGCTCACCTTGTGCGATCTGAAGGCCGGTCTCCGTCCAGATGATACCGAAATCACCAACGGCCAGGTTCGAAAGGGTGTTCACCCCTCCGGCAGATATAAGGGGGAGATGGGGAATTTTAGCCGCCTTGAACAGTTTCGCTCGGCGCGTTGCCGCCTATATAGATGTTTAGTGAGTGCTACCATGCTTAGAATCGAGAATATCACCGTTTTAGCAACAGCTGAAACGGCTGCGGCGGCATTCGCTGCATTACCTGCACCCACATTGGCACTTCCACTCCAGCGGACTTGGCATTCGACCGTGGTGCCCGGTGCCCGTGCTTGATCTTCCTTCAAAATCTCGTGAAATTTACGAAGGAGTTGGCGGCGAATGGACTCCTCAGAGTCAGGGGCCGGTCTGGTGGTCTTGGTCCGAGTGCAGTTTTCCGCGAATTTAGTTTGGTGCTGAAGACGCTGTTGGATGAGGGGCGAGAAGTCCACGACATCAACAGAGGTATAGAGGCCCTGGCTGAACGGCTTTGAAGGCTCGTCGGGGATGTGCACAGGGACGAGTTCCACCGTATCAGGCCGCGCCGCAGCCTTGGCAGCGGCCATCTCCTTGATGTATTCTTGCACGGTCAAATATTCTTCTCCAAGAATCTCGTCGGCTAGTTCGTCATCCATTTCCTGGAAATGCTGGCTAGAATTTTAGTCAGTACACGTCAAAATGATGATGACTGCGACGCTTACACCCGCATGTGTTCGTCCACGGTAACGGCTATACTTGCGCACGTCAGGGACATGATTTCTCAGTCCATACGAGCGCTACGCATTAGGGCATCTGGGCGCTCTTGCTCGTCGATGATTGCTTGAAGTTGTTCAGCATCGGACGGGCCTAACTCATCGGTATCGTCGAACTCTTCGTCTTCTTTTTTAAGACGTGTTAGGAATTCCTGCGGCGGGACGGGCCTTGACATGAGACATGCGACGTCCGTGGTGGGTGAATCGGTGTGGTACCATGTCCGGGGCTATGTACGTTGCTGTACGTTGTGATGCCGATGTCAATCAATGCATCACAGCGTGAGGGCGGAGCTGAATACCCACTAATATCTTCGGGGAGGGATGTTTGGTTGTTGCATGGCTGAGATGAAGTGTTCAGCCCACATTTCCGAGTATTTCAAGCTCAGTTCGGAATAACTGTATGGCGTCCCCATGAATTTGAAGTACATTTTGTCTCAGCGGATCATTACCTAACCTTCACACATATCGGCAAAATCTCTGCCCCGAGCCCTCAAAAACCCAATATCCGGACAGGGTTTCTCGGATTTTGGCCTCAAAAACCCAATTTTCGGACAAGGGAATGGCCAAATTTCGAGCTCAAAAACCCAATTTTTCGGACAACTCTTTGGTGGAGCTTCCCGGGGCCTGAAGGGCATCACCATCAGTAAAACCACACATTTGGCTTTCTTCAAAGTGAGAGCTGCTGTGGCCTTGGAAAGGTTGTCCTGCCTAGCGTTCTTGCTTTTACTGGCTTTGGTCATGGTGCAGATGGAGGGGAGAGGAGAGGGCCAAAAATGCGACTTGAACGAGGCTGCAACGTGAGGCGCCGGGATGTCCGGACCGATCATGTGATTGATTACATAATCGTTCCAAATGTTCGGGGTTCGTTTTTCGAAACCGCGCCAAATGCGCGGAAAAGGCCATAGGAACACAGTTTCCTAAAAAGGAAAAAAGTATTCACTGCGGGAATACGGACCAATGGTCATGTGGAGTCGGAAAATCGAGTGACAAAGGCATTGAGTGGGGCAAAGAAAACTCTGTTTCAGTTTTCAGAAATGTACGCTGAGAATTGAGGTCAGAACAGCTGTTCTGGCTGAAATGATCAAAAACAGCTCAAAAAGGAAAAAAAAATCGGCCGCGCCCTAAGTTCCGCAAAGAGCTGTAAGCACGACTACGTCTTCCGCGATTTACTAATGGTTCATCATTCTCTTTGCCTGTTTTTATTGCAGGCTTGCACAAGAGCTTGGCCACTGCGGCTTAAATACCTGTTGACGTTGTAGCTTATATGCCGCATTCATACAATGATTTATAGCTTGGCCTGTGCACAAACAACTATTCAATGTGGTTTCCCAGTCCAGATGTGCTATCGGGCTGCTCGGAGATGCCAAAATTGCCGTATCTGTTGTGATTATGCATTGATGGGCCAATAAGACCGAGAAAAGGTGCCTCATGGGTCGCCTGCGCCACCCACACAGTCCCACAACATTGGGAGTGGTTCAAGTTCGATCCGCTGCGTTACTTGATCGTGACATCACCGATCAGAAATCAAAATCAAAAAGTCAAAATCAACCGCGACCATCCGGCCGACCGTAGCATGGGAGATAAAACCAGATCTGTTTGTGCTAAACCCCTGCATTATCAGAGGAAGAGTTATCCAGTGTGGTACCTACCTCCAGACACATTTTATAAGATCTCGCATTTCGGTTTACCGCTCGGACCCGCAGACACGAGCTTCGATTCCCCGGGCTGAGTATTTGGGTCAAACTTGCTTTGCGGGCCTCGGCCCATTGAAAGCTGTGCCGAAAAGTTTGAGAATGTACCTTTGTGCAGGCCCCCCCCCCCTTCTACCCTCTCTGTGATACCCACATTCTCACATTGTCAACTTGGCCGCGCAAGCACTTATCAAAACATACTCAAAGGCTAAGTGTCATGATCCTCACGCACCCGAGGAGCATATCCCCGACCTTGACGGTGGAGATCGGGATGTTGTTGGACTCCGGCGCCGGAGACTTGAGCTGTCACTTCTCCGCCCCTTTTCCGACCCCGGTAAGCGCAAACCCGAGCCCAAAGTGTCTGTATAAATCAGAACATCCACTCCATCCAAAGAAAGCAACAAATGCCAGGCAAGTCTTCCCCTTGCAGACACTGCCATGATTTTTCACGAGTCATCAGCAATTCGTTCTCCGAATGCACCCCTGCGTGTCAGGTGTGTTTCCCTCGGGAAACACCAAGAGCCATATCGCGTTGAAGGGGTCTCATATTTGAGCTACTCCGACGCTGTGAGGGCCTACTGTCACCAGGAACTCGCGGGAAACACCCCACTGCTGGAAATAGTGCCAGGTCAGCATTGTAGGTCTCAGCACACGTCACGTAGATATGCAAAAAGCGCTCCCATTCGGATCAGACCTTCTCCCGGTAAACACGTATGCCCCTCCGAAAGTTCATATTTGAGTGGCGAAGACCCCCCAAACTCAGGTCCGAGGGGGTACCGTTCTGTGAATGCCGGAACATATGCCGGTTTTTGTTTTTTGACCTCCTTGGGCCGACCAACCAACCACGTCATACCACGTGCTGTCCAAATAAGGCAATTGTGCACGTGTACTCATTGGGCAAACCGCTTGCACTTTTCTTATTGGTCACTGGCAATGTAACGGGTTTTGATGGCGCTTATGTAACATAGGCAGAGACCCAAACGATGGCAAATCACATCCGCCGCCGCTACGGCCTCATCTACGCACTCGTTCAAAACATTTTGTATGAGAAATAGTCTTAGAAATGTGTTTCAAAGGGAATGTCCCGGACAGAATTTTTCATTATGTTCAAATTCTTGTTTTGGTTTTTGCAGATAATGCAAAGCAATTCACAGCACTCTGTCTAAGGGGAATTTAAAATTTCTGTTCGGGACATTCCCTTCAAACTGCTTTAAACCACATAGTACAATTTTTTCCCATATTAAAATGCAAGTGTGGAAGTGTTCAGAGGCGGCGGAAGAAAAGCACTCAATCAAGCTTATATAACCCATCAAACGTGTCACCTCCCACATCTGCCTCACATCTGGCGTGCTTGCACACCCATCTTCGATATCTCGCGTTTCCAAGATGCTGTGTGGTTGATCTTGCTCCCAAAAATCGCTCTCCAGCTCAAATGGTACCACGCTCGAGAGATGGAGCTTGACAAGAAGTCCGAAATTCCACCCCTGCCAGTGTCCAAGATCAACCCACAGCAGGTTGAACTTTGAGCTCTTCATTGCTGCTCTGATGCGCTGGTTGGCTCGGGTAGAGACTGGCAAGACTCCTCTAATTTTGAAACAAGTCTTGGCTGATGAAACAATAGAGGAAGAGATCATACCAGTAGAGAGCGACAACGAGGAAGGAGATGCCACATTTGGAGAAGAGGATTAATTGCATTATTCAGTAGCTATATGGTTCAAAAGTAATTCGGTACAGTATATACCTTTATATAGATACATACTTTAGTTTGGGTGGTTTAGAATATGTCCCAGGGAGATGTGGCCAGCGCAGTGTGGATGTGAAGCGATTTGCTATCGAAATTGTCAATTTGGCAGAGGGGCCAAACATGTACAAATGGACACTTTCTTTGGTGCTGTTGCCAGTGACCATTCTTATCCGTTTCAGTTTCTCGACGCGTGATCACGTGAGTGGAAGGAAAAGAATGAGGCCCATTTTTGGAAAAGTAATCAGAAGCAGGCAGTGAGACTGTGGAAGAGGCTGACAGCGAGCGTTCAATAATGCTGGTACTCAGTTTCGATCAGTGATGCTAGAAGCATCTCAGTGGCCTGACAGCGAGCGCCCGATTTCAATGAGGTCAGTGACGCCTCTAGAAGCCTATATCACATCTGTGGGGCCGGCATAGGGATCGGCACCGTAACCGTCATACGGTGTACGGCTATACGGCATAGCCGTACCGTCCCGTAAGACCCTCTGAGAAGCCTCGTACGGACCGTTACGGGTACGGTACGGCTTATTTACAACGCGGGATTGAGCGCTCAGGGGTGGAAGTACCAGGTCAACAGAGCCTTAGGGAAGGTTAAAACCTCTGAATCTGCCATGCTTGATCCCACCCACCTTGTTTGGCACGAGGATCGGCACCCGTATGCGGCATCCGTAGCCGTAAATTTGCCGTACCGTACAGCCCAGGGTACGGCTACGGCCCGTAATTATTTACGGCCCGTATTTGTACGGGCCGGAACCGTATACGGTACGGTGCCGATCCCTATTTCCTCTTGTTTAAGGTATGGCGATGGCGAATGGGGCGGCCCGTAGCAGTGTATTCCGTCGTTTGCAGTGTGACATATGGTCACCGGCACGACTGCGGGGACACCTCTGAAGGCGGGATCACCTGTATCGGATCACCTGTATGTACTGTACAGGTGTTGCAGAGGGTGTATACTATAACTATAGGTGATTCCTGAATAGGCAGTGGTTCTCGTTAAAACCCGGCCTGGGAATGCCAGTTACCAGGAATGTAACTTAACGTTACCGGGTCGCGGGATCATTAGATCAATACAGCCGACCCAAGCTGACCAGCCTCTTCTCATATAAAGTCCCGGGCATGCTGCCCCATTCTCTAAAAATGTCCAAAATCCAGCGTGTGTATTATGTACTGCTTGGTTCCTACGCATCTCACCTTACCGCCGAAAGCAAAGCACTGGCTACACGACAAGCGCCAGTTAGTTCTGCGTGCTTGACAGCGTATCATATTCACCGTATTAAGAAGGTATTCAATATGTATTATTTCGTATCGTACTTTTGGACAGCATTACATAGAGACAGCTTCAGGAAGGCAATGAATGGGATGTGTTGGAAACAAGCAGCTACAAATAGCGAGACTGGTAGCAATGACACGAATCACGCTCGATGTCTTCTTCACAGGATGGGTAAAATCGTGGGGGTTGCAGTTCACCGTGTAGATAATTGAAGCAACAATGTTGGCCGCAATAATGAAATATCCTCGGGGAGATACTGCACGATGCAGAGAAAACACGATACAGATGTGTCACATATTCCCCTTCCTCAGAGGCGGTGGAAGCTAAATGATAGTCACCGCCAAAGGCAATCTGTCGAAGATTTGCAAGCTCGCCCACTTTGAGCATCAGAAGGTAGGTACGACGCTTGATAGGACCCTGAGTGGTGACGAGGGACTAAAGATAGTGAGAACAATCATAATCGCAGGCAGACAAAGCGGACAGACGGTACGATGCACGACGCCTTCCCAATGTTGCTGCTCGCCCATGGGAACCAAACCTGTGGGATGAGAATCCCAGACGAAAAGTTCCTCCAAACTGTCCATGAGGCGCTGAACCGAAATAAGAGAGCTGAGTTGGTGGGCAGAGAGTTGTAAAGATCGGATGTGGTTCAGGTGAGAAATGCGATCCCAAGAGCATGAGGATGATCGAAGGTCTCCAAGTTGTGAAAAAGCCCAACCGTGTGAAGCATGCTGCGCTGGGAGGGTCTGTGTAGTGCAGCATTCAGAAATGAGTGTTCTAAGCTCCACCGGCAGAGTATGCATGACACTACAGAGGGTAGGACCGACTGATGTATAAAGGTGGAATATGATCGATCTGGATCGACAGAATATGAAATGGGTTATATCGTGATCGAGATAGCGGTGTGATTGGAGCGTTCTTCTGCGAAACAGGAGAGGTGTTAATCAGGTGAAAAGGACCAAAAAAGTATCACGGGGATCAGAGGACTTGATGAAAGACGATAAGGGCAAGAGCAATGCGACAGAACAAAATAGCTGGAAGATCACGAACTGTTCTCCAACTGCGCCTGTGTAATATATGATGCGCTCTGATACACTAAAGGCGATAGGATGACGCTGATTGCAGGGGCAGGACGTATGGTGAAGGTCTGATATTCGGTAGAGCAGTAGTCTACTATGGGTTTACATGTACATACAAACTTGCAATTTATCGATACGGTTCAGATGTAAACAAGATATACAGTGCTAAAGAGCAGCTATGGGTGCAAGACACTAAGAATCTGCGCAGAACATTTTTCGACAGCTTTGCTGTATGTCAGGCATTGCCTCTCCAGCTTCAAATTGTGCTTCCAATCTGCGTGCGTTGAGAGTTTTGCTGTGAATCCCTCGATTTGCCGCACACATTTCTGGTACCACGACTCGCATGCTGGTGTCCACCAGCCAACATTGAGCCCGGATAAAGTGAAGGCTGACGGCTTCGGCCACCAAGATACCGTCATCACTTGCCTACCACCAACTGCATTCGGATCACGTTGTCCTAAAACACTTGTCAGCTTCATTTGGCAGTCGGTGTCGCAGTAGCGAGTTCGGGGCTGGTAGCCAGAATGATGGGTCGGAAGTCCGGGATATGGGGAGTACGGGTGAAGCAGAAAATGGGGTTCACTGGCGACGTGCTCACGATGGGGCACTCAAGTCACTGGTCGCGTCGTAGATGGTGGTTTGGGTGTGAGAAGGTGAATCATTGACATGTGTACGTACGAAACAAATAAACGGTCCAGGGACCGGTGTACCGTAAAGTACGTACAGGATTACCAAATGTGGGGAAGGCGACCTGCGGGTCATCCTCCCCTTCCACATCAGCCCCATGAGCTGGTGCAGCTCCAGTGAGGCGTCACGGAAGTTGAGGAACTCGTCAGTCGCCATGTTCTTGTCCTTGCTCCCATAGTGCACATGGGATGTCTTGGACGAGCGCCCCATTCGAGCATCATGAATATTAACGCCCTCGCTTTCTCCGTCCGGCAGCTGGTGTGTGGAGTACACACGCATCATCTCGGTGACAATTTGACGCAAGGACGAGCGGTTGATCTTGGCACCGCATTCGGCTTCGGTGAAGCTCTCGACGAGATGTCCAAGCTCATCGCCGGTGAGAACATCCCTTCAAAGGCCCATAAGAACTCAGCCTGATGAACAGCTGCAGGACCGTCCCTGGAGCGGATACGAACTAAAATATTGATGACTTGACAAATAAAAAAGTGTATATCAGTACCACTGCACCGGCTGGATGAGAATTCTTACCGGGGCGGATTACAATCAGATATTTCAGCAGTATGTCCCTCAATTCGGGCGGAACGAGCGAAGGAAGGAACAACATCTGTTCAGTGGTACCTTCGGTCTTGATGCGACGTGGCGACAATGTGCATTCACCGTCGGGAGACATAAAAATGCTCCGCGGGCGATCACCATTGAGAGCGTGGTATTCAGCAAACTCCTCGCCGCGACTACCCGAACTCGTCAAGTAGCACAGGACCATCATGAGCTGGAGAAAAGCTCTATTTTTCGCGAAGATCGTGTTGACAACCTCCGAGTTCAACAAGACGTCGCCGTCTCGATCATAACAAGGGGACCCGTCGCCGTGAAGAGATACCAGGTTCACTTTCTTGGATTGCAACAGCCCACGCAACCACGGATAATCTTCATCAAAGAACTTGTTGTACTGCATGAATGAGTCGCCAGCCGCCTCGGTGGTCCAGTTGTCCTTCCAGACTTTAGGAAACTCGAGCGGGACTTTGATGCCCATCTCGAGGTCGTTGAAGAGACTCTGCAGCGTGATCACCGCTTTCCGTATGCCGTGCCTAAGCGTCGGAAGGTGCACCGTCGTCTTGAGGTATGTGAAAGTCATACAGTCCGGCGTGACATGCAGATTAGCTGGCTGAGTTGCGCCGTAAACCAACTTGGCTAGAAGAGACGCATTATCCGAGACTCGGACGAACTCGGATCGCACTGCGTAGTTGAGGTGTTGCGTTCCGAGTTTTTCCACCAATCTGCAGCAGGTCAGAAATGAAATGAGGCAATTCATACGACTTACTCGTGAAATGGCGGAGAGTTTTCTTCCGTAGAGCTGGTTTGCCTCAAACGCGACGCAGAGGCGCATCCAAAACTTGATGCTGGCGCATACTGTCGTGAGGCGCTCGGGTTTACACAGGATACCGCCGGGTCGGATAGCGAAAACAGCCAGAAAGCACTCTAATACAGACGCAAATTTTGATGACTTGAGCGCCGCTGGACCATCGCGCTTCATGAGAAACATCTTGATGAAGCTATGAAAGTGCGGGACGAGCTCCTGGACAACTCCGGCGCGGGGCTGCTGACTTTGTGACTTGGTGGTCAAAAGTTTACGCATCGTTGAGACACATTTCTGTTCAGCCTCCGTGAACGGAAACCGGTAGTTGGTTTTTTTGGTGTCGATGCTCATCATGATGGCGAACGTGAACGTCATCAGCAGTTGGGCGTAGTCGTCCACGGTGTTGGAGGTTGGTATACGGAGGAACTGCGTGGTTTCGGTTCTGTAAATCTTTGTCAGTGAATGAAGGTGAGAAAACAAAATAAAAATGGGCTACCGCGGACAATTCTTGAGCAGATTGTTGTGATAAGCGAGGGGAGGGCGAGATTAGCGGATGAGTTAGGGTAAGATTGCAATAGCACTGTTGGTTGGAAAGCTGCTTTAGAGCAATCAGATGCTCTAGCAGGATTGTCCAGTGAGCTTATATACTACAGGAATTGTATCTAGAATAATCTACGTGTATCTACTTGAATTGTTCATTAGTAATGATCTTATCAATCAATGCCCGAAGGCCGAGCTGCCTATTAATAATTACAACACTCTCCCTCAGCGAGGCTATACCTATTCCTATACCTATACCATGATTGCCCCATGCTTGACAATGTCCGAAATTGTGGACCGGCCGGATGCCCTTCACCGAAATTTCCTACTGCCGCGACACGCTAAATCACTGCATCAAAATTGTTGATCAATGTGCGAAATTTAGAAAGCGAAGTCTTCGGTTGCTTCGTTGGTGTCGAAAACGAAATTTGCCTGGTCCTGTTCATCACTGCTGGGTGATGGGCAAACACGAGTGATGTGGCCTTTGCCGCCGCATCTATGGCAAATGGCATTTTTCCACGATGGGGATGAAGTCGTGGGAGTCGGGTAGGAATTGCCGTTGGAGCGGAATGATTTCGGGGTGTGGCGGTGATGTCCGGCTATCAGACCGATGTCAGGTTCTCCGTCGCGTTCGTTCCGGCGGCGTTCCTCGGTGAGGATCGCGGAGATGGTGGTTTTGGATTCTGGGGGTGTACTTCCAGACAGGGTGGATCGCACAAATGCATCCCAATCAGGAGGAAGGGAACTGAGCAGTGCAACAGCGAAGTCTTTGTCAGTGACTTCTTGTCCGAGTGATTTCAACTCTCCCTGGAACTGGCGCATCAATTTGATGTCCTCTTCCTCATCCTCTGCTCATCTCCTAACATTCTATCCCATAAACCCAACCCTTCCAGGGCCCGGGGCCTTCCTGCTCCTCATCGTCTGATGCGGGGTCGAACATCTCAACGATGTTGGGCTCAGTAGCGGAAGACGGGATATCGGGAAAAATAATTTCATTACAGATGGCGCACTTCATAAATTGAAGGGCCTCGACAATAGAGCATATTCGCAGCCCCCAAAAACGCCCAGATCACAAAAGTTAACAAAAATTGATGGGCTGATAGCGAAAGTTTGATGACACCCAAAATGGAAATTGTTGACCGGAAGAGACCGATACCATACACCAAAAATGCAACACACATCCTCCCATAGCCATTTTTTTTCACATACGCACAGGGAATGTACCATACATGCTCGCCAGGCTTCAAGTGAGTTTTTCCGCCTTGGGAATGGACTTTGGACTTGAATTGAGCTGAGCAAACGGCCGCTCGGTCACATCAGTCACTGGCCTCGGCTAAAAATGATGAGTGATAACGGAAATTTGGCTGTCGTTTTTTGGGGGTTGCGAATATGGATAAATCTATTTGGAAACCCCCCATGTTTGGAAACCCGGGGTTTGCACTATGTGGAAACCCCATGATTATAAATCATACCGCTTAGATTACATTTTGATAACATGTGATACCAATATGGTAGTATTGCCGCTGATGTGACTGTTGCCGTAGGCCGGTATCAACGAGAAACGAGAATGAAGACGCAGCAAGCCCGGCACCATCATTCGGCTAAACAGGATATCATCCTCGTGTTTGTCACACTTTTCTCGCCGATGCCCGGGTTATTCCCGCGTGCCGTACAGCTTGATGCCTGGGCTATGGTGATTCAGCGTAATTTACCAGCATAATCAACTACTATTCAAACATTTCACGTATATGTACATTGTGTCTGTTCTACTCCATGGCCTGTAGAAAAACAAGTCCAGCTGAATCCAAGTATCCACCAATTTTAGAAACAGTTTCCGTGTACGCAGTTGAAGTCAGTTTTAGTGTGCTAGCCCACAGAGTAAAGTGCGAATTCAGGAGGATTCGTCTACCACGGAATTTCGTATGCAGCATCAATTGCACCGAGCAGTGGGACTCCATGTAATTCACATTGCGCAACCGGTCAGAAGCTTCTCTTCATCTGATTAAAGTGTCTTGCCTGATCTGAATTCTCCAGGCTGGAAATCCCGTAACGCACACCCTGCATCATTCTTGACATCTCACTATGCATATGAACGAGATATCCTAGCTTTCCTTCCTCATGGGGGCTTTGGCGCTGTGTACGTTCATTACACTCGGTACCGTATCCTTAGTCGGATTGCAGGTGAGGTTGGGCTGCAGATCAACAAGCCAAGCCAGGAGAGCAGCACAAACACTGTTCCACTCACATACCTGGACCTTTTGGCGTGGGCGGGGGTTAATGCGGGAAGCTTTTGGAATGAGAAAGCCCTCATCATGCGAAGTGAGCAACTCCGATGGGAACTTGGTTTGCATGACAATCCAACTGCAGCTAATGCAGTCCTGCGAAACCATCTGAACACCCTCGTTGCGGAGCCTGTACGCTCCATGACAAGTCGAGGCCCATCACTTGCATGGAGTGTAGCAGACTTGCAAGCGCGGCTTCCCGCTAATGTTATCAGTCTGCGTCATCATTATCAGCGCTGCAGAGGGTAAATAGAAATGTATTTATTATGTGTTACAAATTGGGAAACATTCTCCATTTATTCCCCCTGAGGCGACGACAGCAAAGAGCAACGGCAGCGGAAAACCAAGTGCGAGGCTTCTTAAGGCAGGGGGGGATGTCAATGCACGATACTTAGAGTGTAGCACGAGTATCAAATATCACGAATATTTGTGCCTGTCCATTCGCGAATTGCGAATATTCGTATTCGTGAATCGATGTGGCTGTGCTATTCGCACGAATGCGAATATCAGTTTCAGGGAAAGTGGATATTCGCGAATATTTGTTGAGTAATCACCGCAGAAATGACCCACTCAGAATCAACTCAGAACTAAAGGACTGAGACTTCTGCCTTCGTGCGTGCCATGCTGCAGTAAACATATATGGCATACAATTCCCATTCTTCGGAGTTTTTGAATACTTACTACAGCAAGCAGTTCACATTCCTCGGAGTTTTAGCACCTGTATTTAAGCGCAATTGAAATTAGAACCAACTCAGAACTAAAGGACTGAGCCTTCTGACTTCTTGCCATGCTGCAGTAAACATATATGGCATGCAATTCCCATTCTTTGGAGTTTTTGAATACTTACTACAGCAAGCAGTTCACATTCCTCGGAGTTTTAAGCGCAATTGAAACGTTAAATGTCCACATCTCCTCAATGGCTCCTGCGTCTATACTACAGCGGAGATAGCTCAGACGAACCTGATTCCTTGATGCTGCAGCATTAAATACCCAAAAACGTGTTTTTTGGCCGATATGGCCCCGAGTCGACGACGGCGGCGACCAAGGACAGCCGGAAAAGCCAGCGCGGGTGCTCGCAAGGCTGGGGGGGATGTCAATAAACGATACTACAGCGGGGATAGCTCAGACGAACCTGATTCCCCGCTGCTGCACCTTGGAATAGCCAAAAATGCGTTTTTTGGGTGAGATTCCAAGACAACTGTTTTCCCGAGGCCAGCCACATCGAGACCAGGCTGGGGAGTGGATCGCGTTCGAGGGGGGGCATCCAGGGAGGGCTCTGGGACGTGAATCAGCCCAAACGAATCCGATCCGGGGGAAAGGTACTGCCCAGGGTGCTGCAGTCCGGATTTTGGTGGCATTGAAGGCCTTCTCCACTCAGCCTGAGTGTACAGAGTGGAACTGAAGCTCTCAAAGAGAGCATCTGTGGAATGGATATCGACCTGTAATCTGAGGCTGAGCGTCAGCAAGGCCCGAGGTCGCCTCATACCTGCTTCCTAGCCTTTCCCCCCTTTTGGCTCTGTAGAAGGTCCTTGAGATGTATTCCCTTGAGTCATCCGGTGTCGCTGGGGCAGCAGAGGAGAGCCTGCAAAATGTGTCGGTGTCGACTCTACTCGTGGCTGTGTTGAGTAGAGCCGACACCGACACATTTTGCAGGCTGTGCTTATCTTTGTCATCTTCCCCACACCAGCATTTGCCTCCGTCTAGCCGATGTCTAGCCCCATTGTCGGCCAGATTCAGTCCTTGCTGGCTCAGTTACAAGAACTACATCTGCAAGACCCTCCCCTCCAGTTTTCATTCATTTAGCAGCCCAATAAAGTTCCAAGGTGTCTCAGTGAGATTAAACTGGCTAGTACGATGACAACAGTTGAAATGTGTACACTAATCTCCCCGTTCCATGGGACAGTTAGAACGGTTATGCCCAGGCTTATGACACCGGGAACACTTATTCTGCCTGCGCTGACCAGCCTGGGATGCCTCGGGTCCTTGAATACCAGCCCCACCACCTCGAGGTCTGCCTTCTGTTGCTCCAGTGAACCTTTGGCTGAATGGCCTACCTTTGCGTGCAATCGTTGGAGGGTCCTGAATCCTCTCGCTTCTTTCTTCCTCTTGGGCTGTCAACCTTTACAGAATAATAATTCAGTGTACATTCGACGGTGATTCATTTCACTCTCACATGACTTCATCTAGTCTCACCCTAAACTCCACCAGCTGCTGGTGCGTCTGGATTGCAGGCATAACACTGTGCAGGTCCGCCATCAGGGTAGTGTACACCTCACGTTGCGGAATAGTTCGAGTATCAGGAGCTGGAGTCAAGATCCTAGGGAGAATCTGTGCTGCAGAAATCACTGAAACTGGGTTGGCGATTGACTCAGCGTGCAGGGACATTGCCGAGAATCGAACGATGTGGTTGGTATGAGCTTTCAAGGAAACTGTTGGTGTGTCACGGACATCCATTGATGGGTTTTGAGACCATCTAGTTGGCCAACTTTAGTCACTTCGAGATAAATAAGCAGTGGTGCGCACCTTGCTCAGATTAAAGAAATGTGGAAAGGGAGGCCAGGAATTTTGACCCATGCATTAAAATAATGTCTACACACCACCCCAAGGTTGGCACCCATGCAACAGTCACACAGGTATCGGCCATCCGAGAATAGGGCAAGAATATCGGTTGCCCCTGTTTCTGTGTGAACGATCTTGAGGAGGTGGGAAGGGACAAGACCCTGTTCTCGAACGAGACGAAGGAGGAACTTCGTTTCAATGTAGGTGTTGTCAATGGTGAATTGATTTCTGGGTTGCTGAAATTGTGCGGTCAATATATAATCGGTGCCATGGGGCAGGTCAATTATTTATTTACCTGTTCCTCGTTCTCCTGCCACGGTGGGGAATTAATTGTCGCAAATGCGTAAGGCAGAGGGCGTGGAACCCCAGCACGCTTATGTAAATTGATCTCATCACTTTCCCACGGCCAAATCTCCACTTCGACGAACACAAAAAGTTATCCTGGACGCTGTTTCAGCTCCGATGCCATTGGGGAAATCATAGTATTAAGCTGCAATGGAGGCCTAAATAACACCCTGCATCCATAAAATTAAATGGAGAGACACACCGAATAATTGAAAGCCGCGGAACATCATCCAAACACGCCTTGACATTCTGTTCCATCTCGGTATTTCGGATAGAAATCGCAAATGTGGCAAGGGGGTCCAGAAAATAAAATTTTTGGAACATAGGCCGATTTGGACCCAAAATGGGGTCTGGCAATCTGGATCTGAAGTCCAAATGTTTGCCTGGTCAGCGGTTCACGAGATATGGATGCTTTTTGTTGATTGCCTTTTTAGGGTGATGGATTACCATATATAGTAATAAAATGACGTCATGCTTACGTGGTTGGTTGCCTTGGCCTCGAAGTCTTTTTTTGAAAGTTGCGCGGATCGGGCCAATTCGTCGAAAAAAATATTCAGAAAAAATATTAATATTTTTACGGTAAGATCATCTAAATGTGCCCATATCTCGTGAACCGCTGGCCGGGTGAACATTTGGACTTCAGATCCAGATTGCCAGACCCCATTTTGGGTCCAAATCGGCCTATGTTCCAAAATTTTATTTTCTGGACCCCCTTGAAATGTGGCCCCGAGAAACCACATATTCTTCCAGCGCAGATTTTTGGTTCACAAAGTCCGGCTGGCAGAACAAAATCCTGCGGCAGCAGCAGTCGATTCGCCCAGCTTGGCATTTGAACCCTGTACACTGTGCAAGCAGCCCGTTGTGCCAGAGACCTCGTTCACGAACAATCTGCTCCATTCCTTTGAACCATCCGGGCATCATTGAGTGGTTGTCGGAAAAATAGAATGGCTGGGAGTCGCCATTTGGGAGGGTGCCGTTGCGCATTCGTGGACCATCGGGATGAAGTGTCCAGCAGACAGAGCATCGGCGGCGCGCTTTTGGTGACTCGGAGCATTGTCAAACAGAAAAAGACCTGTTGCGCCACCCCCAGTCCGGACCTCGAAGATGTCAATGGCTTTCTTCACCTGCCTCAACACATCGTCGGAGTTGAACCAGCCATCCCGATTTTTTCCAGCCCGGAACAAGAGCCGGGCCTCACTGCGGGAGGGATTAGCATCATGAATAACAAAGGTTGGACAGAAACTTACTCATCCTCATGCACAAGCCGTCCCCAGTCCAGTGTCAAAAAATCGGAAACCATGATCGATTCACCTTCACCCTTAGGCTGCGGCTTTCCCTTGTCCGATTTGTGACCCCACCCAACTTTGCGACGGTCGTTGGCGTAGAAGGTTGACTCGTCGTGAGTGACAAGAATAATCCGAAAGGGCTGACCTTTGTACTTCCCTTGGAGAACGAAGCCCTCTGGTTGCTGTATCGTGTTCCCATCGTTGTCGTACGACCACATCCTTGGCTCGTACTCCTCCAGGAAACGCTTCACAAATGCTGCGCGATACGCCACCACATCCTCGCGCTCATGACCGTCGATGTACATCCCATTTTTCCGGTGGCCATAGCGCCAGTCAACGGAGATTGAATGCTTGCGTATTCCAGCCTCCTCCAATTTCGTTTGCATGTCTGGGGATGAAACGAAATCGACCAACGCCTGGGCTGTAAAATGCCCGTCCTTGGCTGAGAGTGACTGCAAGTGAAGCTTGATAGAATCAGCGAAGTCCTCATCGTTGAGGATGGATGAGTGATACTGGCCATAGCGATGGTGAGGAAGTTTTTTCGAAGTCAGAAAAGCATGGATCCAGCTGTGAATGCTTCGAGCCCGATACGATCCGTGACCCTGCGACTTGGAGACAATCATCGAGCCCTCCCGCCAGCTGTATGACAGCTCCGAGTCGAGGTAGAGATTCAGAGCCCCGACCATCGCCGTGATGCGGGCTCGGAAGAAAACATCCAATTTCTTATCCTTGCTTTTGACGGTGAGGACAGCAACAGCGCGTCGAAGAGCTGGGAAGTCGGTGTAATTCAGCTGGTTCAATGCACGATCAGCCCCGCTTTCGGGGCTAGGATGTTCGAGCCCTTCCAAGAGTTCCCACAGGCGGACATGTGCGAGGTTGACAGGATCCAGACTAAGGCTGGATAAAATTATGAGTATATTAGATTATAATCAATTATAATTGTAAAATTACGATTAGATATGGCTAGGCCATAATTTTAAGCCTTAAGATTATGGAGGGTTACATTACATTATAGTATGATTATATTACGATATGGGGGTCATATTTAATCATAATATTAAGCCCTAACTATGTCTGCAAAACATCTCCATCTCTGCTAGCTAAAGACTGCAGACCTGATCAGTCAACAGGGTGGATGCATACTGTGTCAGATATCCTCACAACCTGATAGGAACCGCATTTGACCCAAAGCTTGATGTTGTTTACTGCTTGATTTTGGGGTGAATTGTGCACGTGACATGCTTGCAACACACTGCCAGAATGTTGGATTTCAAAGCAGAACATGCTCTTTGAGTCATGGAATGCTCTGGATATCCAAATTATCATCTAGGGTTGAGGATATGTAGTCTAGATGCTGCAAGTGACCTTAAATCAATGATCTGGGTCAGAAAAAAGTTTGTGGAGGGTATCTGAACCCAAAATGCCCTGCCCAAGCATTGCTAGTAGCTATCATCAATGTATGACATTAATCAGGAGCCGTGAGCTGCGAAGGGGAATTTGGAGAGGAAAATCTCGATTAAATACAATTAAATACGATTAAATTAAGATTACATTAGATTACGATACCCTTACGATTAGATATCCGCCGAAACCTTAAGATTATATTATGATTACAGTACATTATGGTCCAGGAGCGTATTTAATCATAATGTTCCAGCCCTAATCCAGACAGTCCGGAAGCGGCTGAAAATAAATAAATAAAGACATAAAGAAGGCGAGAAGAGAGAAGGATTCACCTCAACGTCCATTTCAGCAGCCTTTGGTTCGCTCTCATGGTCATTGTCTCTCTCATTGACACTGGAGTTATCCGAAGAGTCATCTACCATCACTGTCTCTGATCCTCCATCCTCGTCCTTTCTCTTCTTCACTGCCTTCATGAAATCAAAGACACTCTTGAACCCCTTCGCCTCCATCTCCTTTGATCGCACTCGGTTCCGGTACTGAGTTTTTTTGGAATTTTTGGAGTAATGTTTCGGCCGCTTTGAGGCTTTGTCTCGCTGCCTCTCTGCAAGGCGAGCAGCCTCCTGGGCTTCACTGAGGAACTTCGCGAAGCTCTGAAGAGCAGTCTCGTCAACAAACTCGGGTGCCTCAACCACCTCTTCGTCCAGATCCAGCTCGCGATCCCCGGTCAGGTCGTCACAGTCCAAATCCGGCAGCTCATTGCCGAAGTCGAAGTCCCAGTTCTCCCCAGCGTCGGAATCGATTGGAGAGTGAGGGAAGTGAGGAGAATCACAGTTAAGGGTGTCAGAATTACCAGAAGGTGCATGGGAATGGCTGGCGTGGCAGGTGGTATGGTCGGCGACAGATTCTTCATCAGGGACTTCCTCGATGGTGACTTTGCGGGATTGAGTGGCCTTTTGAGCATTTGCACGAAGCTGTGTGGTGCGCTTGGATGGTCGGGCCATGTTGTCGCGTGAGCGGCACGTAAACGACGCGTGGGGAGGCCAAAAACGACCGGATTTGTGGGCGAAAAAAGGCGGCAAAAAATCACGTGTTGTGTGGCGGTGCTGTACAGCCACTGGCCAAATCTCGGCCGCGATTTCTACGAAAGTGTACCATTCGGTGTGTAAAGCACGTAGAAACAACAAGCAAGAAGAAAAATCTCAGAGTTTATTACTCCTCACCACTACATAGAAAAAATAATTTTCAACACCCAAAATCTCCAGAATGGACTATTCTACAAC
Source organism: Mycena sp. CBHHK59/15 (assembly GCA_029204085.1). Classification (NCBI taxonomy): domain Eukaryota; kingdom Fungi; phylum Basidiomycota; class Agaricomycetes; order Agaricales; family Mycenaceae; genus Mycena; species Mycena sp. CBHHK59/15. The sequence continues at coordinate 42,388 of JARGXW010000737.1, forward strand.
TTAGTTGAAGAGTTTGTGCCGTCGAAGATTTGGGGAGGCCGGTATAATGGGTTGATGTGAGCACTGATGGCCGCTTACATAAAGGTGTTGGGGTTCCACGCCCTCTGCCTTAGTCCGACTGGTGATGAATGAGACCAAATAGAAAGGAAAGAACACAAACGACTCACCCAATTATGGATTCCGTCCGGTAGCTGAAGCGCATGAGCAGTGTAGAACATTGATAGTTGCATCTGCTTGAAACATGTTTGGAGTGCGAAAGGTTCCACATATTTTCGCAGCAGTTCAAGTATGGCCTTGAACAGCGACTCGAGTTGGCCAGGATGTTGCTTTCTAGATGACTGAGTCGCCTTTCAGCCAAATCCGGGTCATGAGACAAGAAAATATAGATACCTCACGCACTCTAATCTTCTCTGCGTCGGACTGTGCTTGTGTGCGTTCATTGAGTGCATTAAAAACCTGAAAAAGACTCTTCTTTGTGCCGCTGATAGCCTTGGTGATGCAATTCTCCACCTCGACACGTCCATTCGTCCAAATCCCAGCGGTGAAAATGATACTGACCCAAGCCCATGCGCAACGATCACGGACTTTGTGAAGTTCGTTCAGGTACGCTCTCGCAGTTGGATACTTGCCTTTAAGCACCTCCCACTGCTGGTCAAAGTCTTCGGGCGATACTGCACGATAGCATGACCAAAGGTCCTGCAGGAAGTTCTGCCAGTCCGCACCTAGGCTTCGTGCGAGTTGCTTGTCGATATTCTCAAGCAGATGAGACAGACAATAGAGATGGAAGGTGAAGAGCATGACGAGAGCGACGGCTGCGATGAGCGCCCCAGATTGATCCGAGATAAAAACCTCCGGGTGAACATCACCAGTAGCTCTGAGGTGACAGCGCAAAATCCAAGCATGTGTATTAGTGTCTTCCTTCTTCTGGAAGGGATTGACTCTCAAATAGTACACCGAGTCACAATGACAGTATAATTGCTGCTGGCACATATTCAGAGGCTGTAAAATCTGGTCGGTCAAACACAATACATCAGGAAAATGTTTTCCCTCTGGCAGCATCTGGCAACATCTGGCACAGCTGGCCCATCTGGGGCATCTGGCGGCCACGCTCGCCAGCTCTCGCCAATTTAGTGAATTTGCCAGATCTGCCAGTTTTGCGTGCAGTTGCCAGAATCCGCATCGGCACCAGAATCTCTGCACCTGCCATATGGAGCGCCCATACGGAGCATCACAAAAGGGAAATGTATCGAAGCCACCTTGTCAATGTACCTTTGACCGGTACTAAATTTCTTAGAGTGGAATGCGCGGATAATATTTGGAAGGCTTATGACTTAGTGATGAATTATTTTCTTTGAGGCTACGAAGTTGAAGCTCTAATTGTTGGAGTCCGAGTCCACAAAAGCGGTACACATGGTCCCACTATGCTCCCACCGAATGCAACCCGCCTGGCGCTCCTCGAAAACAACAGAGATCTCACTGGGTATGCGTTGAAGTGTCAGGCCCAGATGGAAGCCGATTATGCAGCGAAGAAGCTGATGGATGCCGAGAATGGCAGACTGCGCGAGGAGCTCTTTGCAAAGAAAAATAGGCCAGCCAAGCAGCGCGTCGGGGGTGCTGGTGCACGGCATATGACATCAGAGGAGACATTGGGTGAGCTGGCCTTTATTGATTGGAAGTCGGGGATTGCGACGGTGCACACGGAGTTCCACACCCATGAGCGTGTGAAGGCTGCCAAGGTGGTGTACGATGGAGCCTGGAAAGAGATGATGGATGGGTGGAAGCGTGCGGAAAAAGAAGCAGCTGTCGCTCAGAGGGCTGTCGAACGCGAAGGGAAGCGGGCCGAGGCAGAAGCAGAGAAGGCAAGGAAGAGGGCTGAAGCGGACGACGAGAGGACAAAGAAAAAGGCTGTGGCAGCTGAGAAGAAAGCAGCATTAGATGCAGAAAAGGCACAGAAAAAGGCAGACGTGGATGCAGAAAGGGCGCGGAAGAAGATAGAAGCAGAGGAAGAGAAGGCAAGGAAGAAGGAGGCCACCGCTGCAGTGAAGGCATCGAAGGAGGCTGCCACCGCCGTGAAGAAAGGAGGGGCAAAGAGGAAGCAGGTTGACGATCATCAAGAGGACGACGAGAACAGCTCCGAGTCTGCGCGCACTGACCCAGAGCCACTGGCTTGACCAGTTGCCCCCGGTGGCCTTCCGGCACCCATCCGGGTCCTCCTGCTCGGTGATCAAGCTGATTCTTGCTACCTTTTGGCCTGCCCAGGTTGCCGATAGGTGCCGACATCTTAGGGAGGGCGCAGGAGCAAAGAGATGGTATCAACGACTATTGTGTACACGTGTTTATCACAATCGGCATAATTCGGACTCCGGGGTGCGTCCCCGATGCTCCGGTGACAGCGCCACGCCCAATTGGGCCTGAGGCTGTCAAAGGCACATGCCGCTGTCAAGCCAGGCCCAATTGGGCCTGCCTTTGACAGCCTCAGGCCCAATTGGGCCTGGCTTGACAGCTCCAGGCCTAATCGGGCCTGAGGTTGTTCCACACATGACACCAGAGCCTATTAATATGGAATGGAAGCGAAGTTCCTCCCACGTCCCACGTTCGGCCGGTCCAATCATGAACGCCGGAATTTGATCTGTCCACGTGGACAGATCAAATTCCACGATCGCTTGCCTCTTGTCCAGCTTCCATTCCATCAAGAGGTATGCACCGGAAGATGCCGAGACACAGCCTCATAGGTAGGTAGGGTCGGCGACCCCTTATTTCAGTTTTCGGAAAAACTTTTGGAACATCTCAAAAATGTGTTTGGAGACATTCAATTTTTTTTCTCAAGTTTTTCTGGCACAATATACGCTTCGGAACTTGCCTCTTGTCGGCGATCAGTGCTTTTCGACAGCCGCCCAGTCGCCGTAAGCAAGCATGTCACAACAATTACACTGCCTCCGCAAATTTTCGCCCACGTCAAAGCAATCAAGAAGCTCAAAAGAAGTTTGACATCTGCTGCCGCAATGCCGCCGGTTTCTTATTACAACGATCGGCCTCTTAGCAAATCCCTTCCACGACGTCCTACGCTTCTTAAATCCTCTCCCGATGCTGTGGCTTTCAATGTGGTGCGCTGGTGATTCGCCAGTGTGCTACCCTTCCTGCTCGCATTTCTTGGGGAGATTGGAATATTGTCTCTCTTGGTTTCCCGGTTAGGTGTCTATGATCATCAAGCCCCGCTCGAGCTTTTGTATTTCTTCGTCTACTACGTGGTATTCTCGGGATCCGCTTTGCTATTCATAGGTATGCAATCTTCGTGTTACCGTTATCTTACCTTCAACGCTGGCTTTGCATGTGCAGTGTCAATCACATTTCCTCGCATTTATTGATACCATCTCGTCCTCCCTCTGATTTTGGGTCACCGCCGTCATCGCTCGCATTTCTCCTTCATGTCCCCACGTCGGCTGAGAGCACTTTGTGAGAAATCTCCAGACAGCTCTAATCCGTCCTTCACTACATCCATTTCGAGGCTTGTCGAACATCATTCAAAGGCGATTTGTGACAGGTCCCCGGACAGGACAGGGTCTTTGTTTACCATTTTTCTTCTGGGGCTTGTTGATGGTTCCTTAACTGTCTGTACATCGAGTGCAATTTACTTTGTTGTAATTAATCAATTGATTTCCTGTCAGCGGTCACAGAAAGCACCACGATATGCGCTATCTATCAGCAAATTTACGAACTGGGTCATGTACCTAGTGACGGTCGCAACTACATGTACTTTACTTGTGGCAGACAATGCACTACCTGGCCAGATACTCTAGCCTCGCTCGGAATTGGGCCCCTGACAGACAGGTTCCCAAAGAAGTAATTAGCGGTGCCGCACAGCCACCGGTCCGGCTGATCCGCAATCAAAAGCGCGAAATTGAACTGGGAAAAACATAAATTGTGTTTTTACAAGTTTTGGCCCGGCAGATATGTAGAGTAGGTTCTTCTGGTGCCATTTATGCTACTTACATGACTTTCTGAGAAAAACTGTGTTGTCAGTAATGATTACCAAATTGGACCTTGGACTTGTCACGAAGTTCGGTCCGCCACCATAGCGGAATCGAACTTTCTGTGCCAAAAAGCACGTGATTTTGCTTAGTAAGATAGGTAGGTAGGTTCCCGAAGGGTCTTATCGCAGTTTTCCGACCCTGTGTGGGAAATTTTAAGGGTGCATACCTCTTGCATTCCATATTAATATGGAATGGAAGCGAAGTTCCTCCCACGTCCGAGGGAATGACAGGTATGGAATGGAAACTCCTACGAGCCAACTACGAGAGGACCAGGTTCCTACCCAGCCGCAGTTCCGAGGTTCACAATCTCAGTAGGAGGTTTTTAATCGAATACAGAATTGGTGGTGGCACGGAGATATCGGACCGTGTGACGAAAGTAACGTGATGTGATTAAGTGACAGAAAGTTGGGGGTGAACCTCTCCACAGCGGCTGGCGGATAACATCTGTAAACAACATAGCCACAATTTCGCGAAATCACTCGAACGTCTCTTGGGTAGCTCAGTCACTTCAAAATAAAATAGTCACCATGCTTAATCCACTCAAAAATGACTATATGACACTATTTATGCTTCGTGGATTTTACTATAATGGGCTACGTCATCTTGGAGTGAATTACAGTGGAAAAGGGTGGTTTCTCCAACAAACCCACAACAGCACCCAAAATAAAAATTTAAGACTCGTACTACACTTTTATAAAAGCCACTATGTGGTTTGGGATGCATCAGATTATTTTATTTTGAACTGACTGAGCTATCCAAGAGACGTTCGAGTGATTTCGCGAAATTGTGGCTATGTTGTTTACAGATGTTATCCGCCAGCCGCTGTGGAGAGGTTCACCCCCAACTTTCTGTCACTTAATCACATCACGTTACTTTCGTCACACGGTCCGATATCTCCGTGCCACCACCAATTCTGTATTCGATTAAAAACCTCCTACTGAGATTGTGAACCTCGGAACCGCGGCTGGGTAGGAACCTGCGAGAGGACGTTCAGCACATGCTTATATTTAGGCTCGTGACCATCCGCTTCTTCACGTGGCTCCGCTAATCACGTTGCGAAGCGGCTGGGATCTTTGGTTGGCATTTTCGGTGATGCCGCAAAATGAGGTTTTGGACTTCGTATTTTCAACCCTCCGCACCTTCAAGAAAAAGTGTAAAAAGTTGTATAAAGAAAGATGGATATTTTTGAATTCTGAATCGGATAAGACCAACTTGTTTTTTATTTGACCCAAAAATAAGTGCCGCTCATCTGAATCCAAATTGAAAATGATCCAACTTTCTCTATATAACTTGAGGCCCTCGAGGTGTTGTTCTGAAGTTACGGAAAAGTGGATGAGAGGTGAAAATAACAAGTCCAAAATCTCATTTGGCGCCATCAGCCAAAATGACGACGAGATGTTCCAGTCGTTACCCAGCACTGATCTTTCTTGCCCTTGTGATCAGTGCGTGGGAAACGACTGGTCACGAGTCTAGCTTATATTTAACGTCGTGGCCATGCCTGCAGCTCATGCATTCACCACCTGATAAGTTTACTATCGTGGGCGCAAGCCTTTCTGGCCTCACTGCCGCATATACCTTGCGCCACGCCGGCCACAGTGTCCTGGTGTTGGAGAAGTGTGCTCAGGATTTTGTGGTACAGACATCCATCTTGCGATCCATGCTGATACTCTAATTGCGACGTCTAGTCGCTTGGCGGCCTGCGTGTTCCTCCGAATATGGCGCGTCTGCTGCAGACACTTCCTGGGGCTACCGAGCTTCTGAGAGAATATGGCACGCAATGCAGCGGGTAGGCTGTTTCCGATCTTAAATGTACTCAACTCACATCTATCACATATCATCCATACACGTGTAGACGAACCACTCTGTCTACAAAGGGTGGGAACGCAGTGGCTGCCGCTCCAAAAATCATTATCAAGCAAAAATTCGTGAGTTGTATGGATTGGCTGCCCGCGTTCCCAGTTGTACACCCCAGTAACCCCACTACAGCTGGGGCGAATCCGTAATCTAACTTCGACGGCCAACGACCTGGACTTAGCTAGACCAGGGTCGGCCACGATAGGCACACCACCGGCGGCCGGGATCGTCCAACGTGGACTGACTTGAAGTCAGTCCACGTTGGACTTTGTTCTGGATTCGTCATTTTGGCGAGGCGCCCGGCGCTTCCGCTTCTTCGCAGGAGCAGCATCATCTGAATCCGTCGCCCCGAGTTCATCAATCGCGCTGGCCATTTTTGAGCGATTGATCTTACGGGCTGGGCGGGATGACCCTGCTTCCGGCGAACCTATTAAACAGGTCAGAAATGTGGTGAATATGGTATGAAAATGCGGGACCTGCAGCTCCACCTGGAACAGAGAAATTCAAGTGCAAATGTGACAGAGAATTGAGACCCAGTGTCCCGATGGTAGCATCCCATGCTATTCGGCGACCAAGGTACCACGTGATGTCCCAATAAGGTAATAGCTCACGCGTCAACCGCGCCAGGAAACATTGAAGGATGGGTTTCCAACCACACGTAGATCGCAGAAGTCGGGAATTTGCGTCTTATATTGCATATGAGGCTTTCCATAAAATTTCCCGGACTTGTACAACACCGGATCATTGCAACACAACTATAGAGTCCTACTGCGCAACCCGACGGCGCTTCGTTCCACGGCTAGGGCTGCTGACCGAAACCGTATTAGACGGTTTTACGGCAACCCGTAAACCGGCGGCCGTACCGTCCCGGCATGCCCTTGAACCTGTTATTCGACGGGACGGGTAGTGCCGCACCGTATACCGTAAAACCCGTCAAAAATACGGCCGCCTTTCCGTATATACGGCACTTATACGGCTTTCCAAAACAGCCCGAAAATTGTGCTGAATGTTGGTGGATCAACGGAATATGGCGAGGCATTCAAACGAGTACATACAGTATTAGTAGCATAGGCATTGGGTGTGGGCAACATTGATGCCTATTTTGATGGCCGATGCCTATTTGGATCACTGATGCCTATTTTGATGCGGCCGATGCAAATCCATCAGCAACCCATCAGCCATCAGCCACCCCCGCCCTCTATGCTGATGGTCGGCGATGCGCTTCGCCGTGTCACGCCGAATATTTGAATTTTGCCGAGGTATATAAGGCTTTTTGGGGCCGTTACATCTCCCTGCTCCTACTCATCCCCCGTTCCGGACAGGTATTGCATGAACGCCTTGGAGACTTTGTTCTCCTTGGCCTTCCTATCCCCCGCCGTGTCCTTGTTATCAGGACGATCGTTGATTCGATGGTAAACCTGTCATTCGAAATTTAGCACGGATTTACAACGTCAAATGGTACATACCGAAATTAGAAGATTGCGGCACTTGAGTTGATTCAAGTTCGCGTTCGGTCCGAAGCAGGAAAGCTTCTCGAACGGGTTTAGAATTAACGCGATAAGAAAAACAGACTGGTCGCAATCCTTCCAACGCTTTTCGAGGCGCACCAGCATGGCGGTCCGAACCTCGTCTTCTGTGTGGTCGGCGAAGCGGAGGAAGATACCGGCGATTGTGAGAAGTACCTGGTCGAGACGGGTCGAGTCCTTCTGGTTGATATTTGTACCGAGACATATGGGCTCGAGGTCACCCAGTACCATTTCAAGGCCATGCCAGAATCCCGTGTCCTCGATCCTGGCACACATTCGCTCGGCATCTTCCCTCAACCGTTCACCTTCCGTTGACGTCGCGGCACCAACCTCGGCTTCAATAATCGCGGTGCGGTTTTGAAGGACGGCAAGCTGGAGCGCCTGGCGAAGGATGAAGATTCGCATGATCTCGTGGATCAAGGAGACTTTCGGAGAGGCAGAAATTGATGCGCGATGTCGGCGCCTCCCTCCCAATCACTGTATACGTGTTTTCCTGAAGGGCATTTCCAATCTGAACCGTGTCACCGGCAAGGAACATGACCAGATTGCACGTTTTCTGCTGGGTATCACCATCGACCTACCAATTCCAGGCGGATATTCTCCAGTCCGTCTGATTCGGTCCGTCCGAGCTATTTTGGATTTTGTCTACCTGGCACAGTATCCCCTTCACAGCACAGAGTCTCTTGCGCTTCTTGCAAATGCCCGTGAGCGCTTTCACGAGAACAAAGGCATATTTGTGGATCTCGGGATCCGTAATGACTTCAATCTTCCGAAGCTCCACTCGTGGGACCACTACGAGTTAAATATCACATTCTACTGTGACCGTTAACACATTCTTCGCAAGGCTGCCGTGCGCCGACGAGTTGTCGGAGACCCAGTGGATGATGGCGTTGGGAAACATCCGGCGTGCGATCAAAATAGCTTTGGCCAACTGTGCAACATATGATGGTGAGTCGGATGGCGATACACTTAATCAACTCACCTGTATAATTATCTGTTCCATGTTCCAGTAAGCATCGCCACCGGGTTTGTTGTCCGGATAAATTGCAGTCATTGATTTTGTGAACGCGAGGCGAAGTTCAGCGATAAGTGCTTCGTTTTCTGCCACCATCTCTTCGGTAAAATCGAGGAGACCGTAGCGCTCGCACAAAAATACGGAAATCGTGATCAAACGTCCACGACCTTTCTTCTTTACAGCTCTTTTCGGAGCTTAGGGCGCGGACACTTTTTTTCCATTTTGAGTCATTTTTGATCGTTTTCAGTATTTTGCTCTTTACGGCCTCAATTCTCAATCTACCGCCCATATCTAATTTACGTTCGATTTCTGGGGTAAATCCGCATCTAGCTACGTCCTCAGATCATCGATTCATCGATGTTGAGGCCTTTACTACAGGAGCAGGCCATTTTAGCGTTGGGGGCCCCCAGTTCAGCAACGGGGACCTCGAACGTACTTATCATTATTTCGGAGCTCTATGCTATGTAAATAAAAAGTGTCACGTCGTCTGATTGCGCAGAATGCACCCAGGGACGAGGTAATTCGCGTATTTCTGGTAGAAACCAGCTTTTTGACATACCAAGCAAACCAGGGCTGTTCCCTTGTGCTCTGTGCGTGAATATTCACAGCCTCGGAGTACAGCCCACTGTTCGGTTCTCCGAAGAGGTTTACGTCGAGACTTTTGATTTTTTTGACCAGACGCGTTGTCGCGACGCGTTTCGCGTATGTCACACCACGTGGTAACTTGTAACACGTCGCTTTTCTCCGCTCTTTCGTCCCTCCGCAACATGCCTCGTCTCAAAAAGCTCGTCCCGCTACGGAAACAGTACTCTGAGGACCTCAAGGAGGCCGTCATCTACCAGGCCTTCACCCTGCACAAATCTTCCACTCAAATTGCTATCAGCTTGAATATGCCATTGCGTGTCGTGCAACGCATCAAGCAAACCTGGAGGGAAATTGGGGAGGTCTGTAGGGACAGAAAGCACCTGGGGAGATCACCAATGCTTTCGCAAGCGAATACCTGGCAATCTCCTCGATGTTGAAGTAGTTCTGGTCATCGAAGTTGCTAATCAAGTTGAGCAGGCACCGGCGAGGATAGTGAACATCGACCTTGCGAAAAAAATCCGCAATCTCTGGATAGGGGTTCAATGCACCCATCTCAGGTGGATCGCTCGAAGGCATTCCACCGAGGGCAGAGGTGGATGCAAGGTGGTTACCTCTGGGCAATGGAGACGGGGTAACCGCAGTGGACAGCTGTCCGAACATGGTCGAATTGAATGGGTTGCCCCCCATCATGCCAGGCATCCCACCCATCCCGCCGTTCATGCCCCAGGGCATAAACACATGAATGGTGGGTACTCAGGTGCCATGGAACCGGGCGTAGCGGGCGGGTTTCCGGCCGGTCCAGCCATGCTTTTGAAGAACATCGAAAAGAGCCCCGCGCGCGGCGGGGTAACCATCGTGACACTGTGCGTCTCAGCGGCATCCATGTACATGTCCTACTGCAAGGGATGTGTCGCCGTGGAATTGGAGAAGACCGGCGCGACGGCCAGTACCCTCACGCAAGACACAGCAGCTTTTAAAGCAGGTGAGATTTCTGCGGAGGGAAAGTATCCAAAAACTGATTATTTGAAAGCTTGTCAAGATGTGGGGAATACCCGCGGGGAAAAGCACGCTTGGATTGCCCATATACTTGGCGGCAAGACTCCGTGTCCATACGCTTCGGCAGAAGCCACGGCGGAGGCAACACTTCAGAAAACGGGATCCGGCTCTTCACAGCAGCGGCAACGGACCGAATCTAACTCTACACCTGCCGATGTCTCGGAACCCCCGCCGAAGAAGAAACAGTCGACATTGACAGGTCTGACATTCCGTAGAAACGACATGCCTTTCGGGGCAGAAGAAAAGGCCGTGTTCCAGAAGCAGGCTCTACATGCCATTGTGTCATCCGGTGCACCGTTACAGCTTTTCGAGGATCCGGAGATGAAAATTCTCTTCGGGATGTTACGGACAACGGCTCCTGGCATCATTCCGACCGCAAAGGTGGTCGGGGGACGGTTACTCGACGCGGAGGCAGCAGAGGTTGAGGAGAAGATTGGGAAAGTGATGAAGGGGATGGTTTTAGGGCTGTCGTACGTTCGTTCACCTACTCCATCCATAATCTGACTTCTTTCTTTTGCTTCAGTACAGATGGCTGGAAAGGGAATAATCGGGATTCAATCAACGGTCTATGTGCGAACGTAGACTTTAAGGCCCTGCTCGGGTCACAGGGCTTGTCAACCCGGCTCTGCCAAAAAATAGCCAGACGGCTTGTTGAGGCTGTGCTCCGGTTTCAGCGTGATTCGGCCCTGTCACTCTGGTCTGGACCCATCATTCCTACCTACCTACCTACCTACCTACCGTCGCCACCGCCAGCCGCTCCGTCTCATCTTTTCCCGCTCTTTCCCGCCCATCGCCCAACACCCCGTCATTCTTTAAATATTCAATAACCCATCATCTGGGACGTCTCTCAGATCATAAACATGTGGAAAGCCATTTTGTAGTACATGATATGTATCCTCAACAAATGCGCTCCAGTTTAGTGCATTTTTGAAAAGCCGACAAATTCGTCGGGGTCGGAGACGATGAGCAGAGGCTCGTTGGCGTTGCCACTTCATCCGCCGGTTATACTAGCTCGGATCTTCTTCGGAACTGCGTGACTGATGTGACGGAATTGAAGATAAGGTAGACTATTGGCGAGGACTCTAAATACAAGTCAGGTAAGTCAAGACTCAAAAGACAATGATGAGGAATATATGGGAAATGACAGAGCAAATCTGTCGAGGATGCCAAAAATTGGGAGAGTTATCGGTTTTGTCAAGAAATTGACACTGCCGTCGGACGCGAGGCCCGACGACTCCGATCCAGAACATGAGCACTCGGTCGACAGCATGTAAGCTGGGCGAGAGAGGCTCGACTATTCCAGCTCTGGATCGCAAGGTCAATTTCGTACACAAGGCACTCCTGGGTCTTCGGGAGATGAAGATGAAGCCCAAGAAATACCAAGCGTAGAAATAGAGCTCAACGAACAAAAGAGAGCTCAAAAAGGGATGGTGGGTGGGGCAAAAAACCGCCTGCGAGAGCCGGGGACCGCCGAGGAGCCATGAGCGTCGCGAGCAGAAAAGATGTGACGTGACCGAAGTCACACCATCAGCATCATCCTCCATTGGGCGTCTACCTTATCTTACGCTTACTCTAGCCGGAGCAAGCTCTCGTAGATCCAGCTAGCAATAAGGTAGACTATTGGCGAGGACTCTAAATACAAGTCAGGTAAGTCAAGACTCAAAAGACAATGATGAGGAATATATGGGAAATGACAGAGCAAATCTGTCGAGGATGCCAAAAATTGGGAGAGTTATCGGTTTTGTCAAGAAATTGACACTGCCGTCGGACGCGAGGCCCGACGACTCCGATCCAGAACATGAGCACTCGGTCGACAGCATGTAAGCTGGGCGAGAGAGGCTCGACTATTCCAGCTCTGGATCGCAAGGTCAATTTCGTACACAAGGCACTCCTGGGTCTTCGGGAGATGAAGATGAAGCCCAAGAAATACCACACCGGAGAAACACTCCCAAGAGCAAAGCTCGCTTGAAGGGCAAGTCAAAGAAGCAACCGAAAATACCACCAAAGGAGTGGTGCGAAGGAAAAAGGAGAGGGGAAGGTTATAAATGGATCCCCGCCCCAGCGGCCTGCAATGTGATCCGGACCACACCAGGCCAGGCCAAACAAATTCGAGATACTGGAGATTATAATACAAGTTGGTATGCCCCGGGACGGACCAACAGGTATTCGGCAAAGTTGTGCACGTAATCACGTCTGCACAAATTGAATGCCCCTTGTGCACGCAGTCGCGTCTACACAGAATAAATGCCGCTTGTGCACGCGGTCGCGTCTACACAGAATGAATGCCCGCAATCGCGTCGGCATGATGAATATAGGATGTGCACGCAATCGCGTCGACACAGAGAAGTATGCCCAGGCATAATGATGATAATATAACCAGTTTACTTGGTGATATCACCAAGCAAACTGTGCCAGACAATCTCGCAGTCTCAAGAATTTTGATACAAATGTATCCGGCGCAAAACTGCGTTGAAAGGGTTGGGACAATCTGATCAACCCCGTGGTTAAAGGGGTTAAACATGCACCCGAGTGCATGCCCAGAAGGTACGATGGAATGTAATAAGTTTACAGTGATTGGGAACCACCCACAGCGCTGCAAACCCCGGAAAAAGAAATAAATGAATTGTTTTATGGCACTCAGCGGGCATCACAGGTCTCTGAGACAGATAAATGTCAAACAGAATCTTGGGTTGATGAGTAGACGAGCCAAGAGATCCCGGAGTGAAGCAGAGATGTATATCTTATACTGGATACAGTACAGGTCAAAACTCGTCACATCCAGGCCAGAACACTGCTGGGAAGGCCCAAGAACTAGTCAATAACCAAGGGAAAGTGTCGCCAGAGTGTAGTTAGGCAAAAAACCGCCTGCGAGAGCCGGGGACCGCCGAGGAGCCATGAGCGTCGCGAGCAGAAAAGATGTGACGTGACCGAAGTCACACCATCAGCATCATCCTCCATTGGGCGTCTACCTTATCTTACGCTTACTCTAGCCGGAGCAAGCTCTCGTAGATCCAGCTAGCACCTAGCCAGACGGCTTGACTAGCCCTGTGACCCGAGCAGGGCCTAATAAGGTGTGTTCTTTCTCTGTCGGAAATAACTACCTCATGGTTATGTTGCAGGCGTACCTGCTTCAGCTCATCAACGTCACCGCCGAGAACAAGGACGGTCCATCCCAATGCGACCATTTTGCAGAGATGATCGACTGTGTTGAGCTCAAGTATGGATGTTTTGTGATATATTTCACGACCGACGCAGATGGCGGCAGTAAAAAGGGGAGAATTCTGAAGCGGCCCTGGTTAATCCTACCCTCGTGTTGGGCTCATCAGGTCGGTCATGCCTTCTAAACCATAATCTTTGCTCAACGTCGAAAACAGTTTCAGTTGATCCTCGGCGACTACTTCAAGGTCAACGACACCGCCGCTGTAATTGCCGAAGATGCCACCGGACTCATCGCATGGCTCAATAATCACAGCAAGGTTCGAGTGATCTTCAACGAAGCGCAGCGAACCATCCAAGTCAGCAGTGGTGCCGTGAAGATAATTATTCTGGCTTACCTGGTCGCTAACCTTACTCGTTGGACCACCCACTTCGTCGCATTCATGCGGCTCTTCCTCCTGCGGGAGGCCCTTGAGTTTGCCGTCCTCCAAAATCGGCCTGCAATCATCGCGGCTCATGTCGGCGCGGCGACGTCAACCGATGCGGCGCGTCTCAAAGAGGATGCTGAGAGGTTTTGTGCCCTGATTCGAGACCAAGCTTTCTGGGAGGGGCTTGAGACGGTCCTGGGTGATCTAGAGCCCGGTGCGGAGCCCTCACCCTCATCAGTGTCCACGGGTGGACCTGGTGCAGTACCCACCCTCTCATTGATTCCCCATGCGCGAGGTATCAATGTTGTAGCAGCCTGTGCGCTCGCAACCCGGATGCCTCGTACGCGAGAAATCCAAACATCTCGTACACGAGATGGAATGCCCCACACGCGGGATGTTCAAACTGCTAGTACGCTGGCCTAACGTGTACCCCACTTCACAGCAGGTAGTACTTGGCAGAAAATTTGGCTGTCGTATGTTTCTATACTCGCATGGGTCATTCAGATTGTATGCAGAATATAGAAGGGATATCTATCTTGTTTGCATTCCTTCATTTTACTCCTTTCTCTACCTGACGTCTAACTTATGGTGGACTAGGGATACCCCTGTCAAATCAACGCATTTCGCGATGCCTTGGAACAATCCATCAGTCAACTGAGTCATGAATGGCTGCATAAACTGGTACCAAACTACATGCACCCTCTGTATGCCGTTTACGCGCACCAAACTCGGATTTCGATGGAAGAGGCAAGGCGGACTGGCGACCCGCCCAGACTCCCCAGTACGTAGCCGCATTTGTGATACTATCATGTATTAACGCACCTTGTACCTCCAACACAATAAACTATTCAGTTAATAGCACCATCTTTCTTCACTCTGTGTTGTCTTAAGTATCATCTTGAAAATTTAGCAAGCTAGGGGTTAACGGCACAGTGGTGCACGGAACGAATATTCCTGAAAGACTTGTTATTACTTTACTTTTTTTTTTGACTATTGTCAGAAATGGGACGTCTCCCTTTTCCCTTGAGACAATGCTCTTGCATGACCATTCAACCTCGGCACCTTTGGTGCCATCACCAAGCACGCGCGGCAGAGCTCAAAGGCCGGTACATTGGTGTCCCATCGATGTGCCGAGCATTTGCACAAGCACAGCACAGTCTCGGCAAATGTGCCGGGCTTCAACCCAATGTGCCGTGCATTTGGTGCAATGTACCGGGCTTGGAATGTACCTATGGTAAGAGTTTTGTTGATCCCGTCTTTTATGTCTTTCGAGCCTCGCCGCCCGCGCCAACGCAGCCCACCTATATTCATATATGTACTGCTTTTCGTCGCGGCACGTGACTCTTAAAAAAGGCCCTTTGAGAGACGGTACTGTCTTTCGTCGTCGACTTTTCCATCGGTATGTACCCTTTGAACTGTTGCCGGATTGTTTTGCTGACGTCGCATCTTTTCATTTTCTTCGCCGCGAACATATTAGCTTGTCTGTGTGGTCCGCCATTTGTCCTTACTGTCCAACCATCGTTACTTCTCCAGTGTCACAGCCACGAAAGAGATAAAAAGCCGCGTCTGTTCCAGCATTTATCCCCCACAAGGACCTCCAGAGCCTTGTACTTTCCCCACTCTTGTTCCTCACACACATCTCCCATTTTTTTTTCCCTTTGTGTACAACTCAACCTCTCACCACATTGGTATCGTTTGTAAACGTTTTAAACGGTTCAAAAAAAAAATCAAGGCCTCCTCGGGACCGCGCCCCTCCCCTACCCGGTGTCCGATTTCGGCAGATCGTCCCCCCCTGAGCTAGAGCATAATTTGAGCCTCAGTGGTGAAGCTCTGCAACATATGTGAGCATCCGGCTGTGGTGACTTTGTCTCGAGAGAGGGGGTCATTTACCTGATATCAAGTACCCGCGTTAAAGGAGCATTCCGAGGGCGATGCAGGCAAGATCCTGATCGTCGTGTGCCAAAAGGCGTTCCAACGTTTTTTGTTCCGGGAGCCAGCTTTGTGGTGTGGCACCCAAATGGCCGTCCCATCGGATTTTTATCTCTGAAAAAGTCTGCAAGGAAATCCTCGCAATTTCAGCAGAGGTTCCCATCAGAGCCTGACGCACTGCGCAGATACAGCCAAACGTGACGAGGTGTTGCATTTGGTGCAGATCAAGACTTCGAGCCAATGCATTGCATATTGCCCAGGTGGCCTCGCACTGTGAGGGGCCTCGCCGTGTTGCGAGGGTCACAAGATGTGGGATAATCCCAGCTTCTATCACTGCGTATATCTGAGCGGATGAGGCAGTGATATTCGAGATGGCTTTGCACGCATAGGTCTGAATAATTTCATGTGGGGAGCACATAAGCCTATGGAGAGCTGGGATGCAGCCACATTCAACAACCATTTGAGTTTGAAGGTCGTCACCACCGCAGACGTTGACAATGCATCGAAGGATTGGAATGTGCACGTGGACGTCACCAGATGGAGGAGAGTCGAGAAGATCAACAAAGAGCCCACAGGCTCCCGCATTGATAACCGCCTGGATGATATCCCCGCTGTATGCCTCCTCGGAAATGTCTAAAAGGTAGGAGATAGCCCAACAAGCAGACTTGCGGACCTCCTCGTCCACAGAGTCGATTAAACGGACGAGTGCTGGTATTTCCGACAAAATCTATGCGAAGCGTTATGGAAATGTTAAATAAATTAAAACCCGAGTTATGCGCACCGTGTTTAAATCGAGTCTCGAAGGAGAGTAATAGTGACAGATGGTCCGCAAAGCCCAGGCGGCATGCCTGGTAAGGGTGCATAAATCGGAATTCAGCGCGAGCGTCAGCAAGGGCGGTAGCGCGCCGACTTGGAGGATATAATTGCTGAACTTGAATTTGGCAATATTTTCGAGGGCATTGACGGCCACCCTGAGTAGACTTTCAGGATCTCCATCGACAAGCAGCGCCACAAGTGCGGGGACAACATGAGCGTCCACAATTAGTTGAATAACTTGTGGTACCGCTTGGCTAGCGATAGACGCGAACACCTCCGCAGATACAAGCTGAGCAGCCAAAAAAGTTAAGACGGCCGCTGAACGTCAGAATGAAAACAGTAAAACCTGAAGATTCGGGTCTTGGGATGCAAGGAATGTAACGAACTTTCGAAACAAAGGGATGAGTAGGGAGCGCGGAGTTTGGAACAGAGCTTCGATCTGAGGATGCGTGCGTATTAGCTGTAAAATGACACGGCGCCCGCGAGTGGGTCAGAGTCTTCTAGATGCTCGATATCGATCGTGGCCACGAGGCTTTGACGCGGGCCGACGGGGTACACGTGCGTCCCAAAGGACACTACCGAATCAGATGAGAGATCAGGAAAGCTCGCAGCTGTTGCAAGAGCGCAGCGCACTTGTTTTCTGTCGGAGCGGGTGGAGGAGGAGGATCGGAAGTAAGAAAGAAGAAGCAGCAGGCTGCATGGGGTTATGTAACTACTGTCTAGTAACCTTTCTGCCGGGCTACTGCCGCACGGTCAGATCCGATTGGATCTCGATTTGGTTACAGACCTTCCAGTATACAGTGCCCGTCTGCCACTGCTGCACCAAACAATCCAGAAATATTTGTGGATTCTCGGGGTGTGTATACAATGAACTCTAAACTAGCATTGTGGTCAGAATGCTACTGTGTGGCCAAACCTGGACAACTTTTGTCCGCAAACCAAACATGGTACAAACATAAACTCGATGCTAGCCCAGGACGACAACTTTGTGGCTACATTGGTTCCAAAAATCGGATTGCGCGCTTCATGAACGAAGCACTGGACATTGAAGAAGCACAGTGCGTCCCATCTTTTTGCCTTGTAACATCTAATTGCGGTGTGAGCAGAAGGAAGATCAAGAGAACGGTGAAAGAGACAACAGAGCAAGATCTTCTGTCACGCACTTCGGAAATTACCAAGAGGCGTAGCAAGCTTGAAGCTCGACTCGGTCCATGGAGAAGTGAACAAAGGGCCATAATGCCCATGGTTGGTGATAAAGTCGCGCTTCAGGCTATGGCGCGGTGCCTGGTGGAGGACGAGAAACTGTACCTGCCATCTGATCTCACCCCAGCAGAGCGGCAAGAATTCCAGCTTGTTGCTTTAGGTGTCGAGGAAGCGTGATGGCATGAAGGGCAGGCTTTTGATGCATTGCGCGCGACCCGCGGAATTGTCAAGGGTCTTCAGGATCTCGAGGATCACAAATTCCAGCACTCCAGACAACAGAAGCAAAATTCACGGTCCGGTGATCAAATTCGAGATGGTGTTCGGCGACATCAGCAACTTGACAAGTTTCCTTTTCGTGTCTTTTTCGTCTTTTTAAAGAACCAAAAGTGAAAAAAGCGCCAAAAGACCAAAAAGAACTTTCTTCTTTTCTACGCTATGTCCACTTTCTTGGAAAAGGGCTAAAGAGACAAAAAAGGACATGAAAAGAACGCACAGAAGCTCAGATAAAAGAACACTGCAGGCATAAATCTCGGGCCAAAAAAGCATATATTCACAGCATACAACATACAGCATACATCAAACATACAATATACATAGGATAAACATAAATAAGCGCAAAAAAGCGCAGAGAACGAAGGAGAATACGCTGACCATACACTGACCATCTGCAACCCGTATGCCCAGCATGGTAGGGAGGCGCAAGTATATCAGCAGCGTGCGGTCGCGCACAACTTCGGCTGCGTTGGTTGCGGCTCATGCGTATTACCTGTTGTGGGCAGGTCAGTCGGGGCAAGGTGCGAGCTCGAGGAACACACCTTGGTTGCAAACCATCGAGCTACTCTGTAGGCAATCCTCCACAACGTGAAGATGGGATTTGGACCCAGCGCGTGCGCAAACGGGCGCGGTTGGTCGAGAGGGAGCGCAAGGGAGGCGAACCCGAGAGGAGGCGGGAATCGGGAGATGTTTTGCCTCCACTATTGTGGAAGCATTGACGGGGCGGGTGTTGGGTGACACGTTGATAGGTGGGGCGACCGGCCTCATCAAAAGGAATGATATCTGATGATCAGCAGCGAAGCAAAATGGATGTTACAATGGACACACCAAACTTCCGTTAGTATGCATACTACAGCATGAAAAGCCAGGGTTGGGGCGCGCACAATGAGGCGCGGTTGCGGAGCCAGAGCGAAGGGAGACGAACGCGACAGACATGGCTCTCCACGCCATTGATAGAAGATCTCGCATAGCGCCAACGAAGGTGCGGCCAGGTTTTGAATACAATCGAGGGAGCTTGAAGAGAAGCAAGAGATTTATTCACTTGAGGAGCTTGAGGGAGTAAGAGACGTGTCTTGATAGTAGGGATTGGAAACGGCTTGACACAAGGCAGCGGAGTGCGTAGGACCTTGAGGTGTCCTGTGGTTTGCAGCCGGCTTGAGGGACAAAGATATGGAGCCTCGGATTTGAGGGCTTGAGGTAGTCTGGGACCGGGAGAGAGTCGAACGGGGGAGGCGGGAACTCGGGGAGCGGTGTGGTCAAGAGCAAGAGATGGTTGACTTCCATCAAATGATCAACAGGATGGCGGTGCATGCACGGACCATGCACGTGCTGATGGCTGGACTTGACTTTTTTCGCGACTCGAGACCAAGTCGCGAGTCTGGAACGTGTCAATTTGCGGCCCTAGCCCAAGCTCAATTTTTCAATTCTGAACTCACATGCCTCGGGAATCCCTCAGCTCTGGCATAAGCGGTGGAGGAGCCTCTTCAAAGAGCCTCCGTCCTACTTGACCATTGCTTGCCAGCCGCTTTGCTGTTCTATTTCTTCCTGCAGGTGGAGTTGCGGGGCGATGGATATTAGAATCCGCGACAATTTTATACCTCGTGCAGTCGGACAGTCGAAAAGTCGAAAAGTGCAAAAAGGTGAAAAAGGATTTGTGTAACTCAAAAAGACTTAGAAAAAGACATGGAAAAAGAGAAAAGAAGAAAAAGATCTCAAAATTCGGGGGAAAAGAACTTGTCAAGTTGCTGATGGACGCGATTTTCATATGGCAATCTACCTGTATGCGAGCCCGCGGAAGCGGTACACTTACAGGGCCCCGGATAGTCTCGATTCGAGCCCTGCCCTCCGATTTCTTTCTCTCTATGTAAGAACCGATTTATCTGTCATGGCCGGCGCGTACATGTAGTAATTTACACTCCGGGTAAGGCGAGTGGAAAAAGAAGAATGAGGCCATTTTTGGAGATATAATCAGAAGCAGGACAGTGAGAGAAGAAGCCCGTGGAAGAGGCTGACAGCGAGCGCTGAATATGCCGGCGCTCTGTTTCGATCAGCGAGAGGCTGAGAGTAAAAGCAGGTGGCCTGACAGCGAGCGCTCGATTTCATTTCAATGAGGTCAGTGACGCCTACAGAAGTCTACAGGCTGACAGCGAGCGGTCAATTTACACACTCGTTCATGAAACAGACGACGAGTATGATACGCACATCAGAGACTGAACGCAGGCAGAAATAACACACACTTCTATAAATGCGGCAGTGTGATTATTGAGCCACACTGTTCGTCGAATTCTTTAACACCGCTGGCGACACTCTCCGCAGCCCACACAAGATTCTCGACGTCAGTGTCCCGATTGTGTGTGTGATAGAAAAAATCCACGTCTGAGGTCGCCTGTCGAGTTCGGAGGAGGATAGTGTTCACTGCCCCGCCGACCGTAACGATCTGAATGGATCTTCCCTGCTCACTAAGCATCTCCGCAATACTGTTCAGCCCTGCGCGCAGAACTCCCTCAGTCAACTGCGGTGTGCCAAAATCATCTTCTCCTTCCACCGAGGAAAACATGAGGCTGGCTGCCCTGCTACTTCCCGGGGATGTGTCGTTCGGCACAACGATGAGGTTTCTGGCCAGATGCATGTAGTCTCGGGGTTGACGTCCGAGGGCACTCCAGGCACAGGACCTTCGATGGTGAACCTAGCCGAAGAAGAGACGGATGAGGATGCATGGGCGGTGCGGGTCGGTAACCTGCCTCTTCCGTTGTGGGAGGAAAGCGAAGGGCGGGAGCGGAGGCGGATTACTGGGACACGACCGAAAGAAAACGGCCGAGACTGAAGTAAGTTTTCTTTTCTTTTGGTCTAAAAGCATGGATGATGTAAGGATCCGATTGAGTGCAAGCGGATCTCCCACACTTTCTAGACTCCAGCCTTGCAAAGACCTAAGGAAAAAACGTTGAACTGGGATAAGTTGAAAGAAATAGGATGCGGGTGGGCGGGCAAAAGAAAACCCGGTCCATGGACGAGGGACCGCCATGGCGGGCTGGATGGTGAGAGCGTCCGCAAAGGAAAGATTCCTTTGCGACCGCACTGATTGGTCTCTCAATTTATGTCCGCACTCGCGTCTCAAATGATTATGGCATGTTAAACTTAATGATGAGGTAGACAGAGTCTTTCTAGCTCTACCATCTGAGAACTCACCGTATATTGGAGAGCTCAGGTGCATATCTTGAGCACCTGACTCAGAAATGATCATTGAAATTCTGGTACATTCCTAGCAGCTTACTCACACCTTACGGTGAGTTGCTTAGACTTGGTTATATATTCAGCATGCTTCCATGTACCTCTGTCAAGCAGTATCGTTCTCATCGAGGGGTCAAAAAGACGGAGATTGAGGTGGCTGAGGCAAACTGGAAGAAGAAGAATCAACTAGGTAGCCGAGTCTAGTACATGCAGTTTTTTTTCGGGCCAGAGGCTCTAGTTAGGTACACACAATTTTGATTTTTTCCGTCTCAAAATCTGCCATTTATAACCCTAAGTTAGGGTTGCCCCGTTCTTTCTGAAATGAAAATTTTGTGCATAAACCCACCCCATGTTCCTTCTAAATATCAAATCTTGAGGCAATCAGACCAAAAATGCGGCTTGACATGAAGTTTTGACTGCCACCATAGACCCGCGGGTTTGGGTCCGGGTTTTCCGGGTTCGGGTCCGGGTTGACTGTTTCATACCCGGACCCGGACCCGTGCCCATCCCTACCGACCGTCCGAGCTTGATTCAATGTGTGTCTGGGATATTCTAAGAAATTATGTCAAAGAGAGCCTCCTAGGACTCAGTCCTCCACCCTTCGCATCCAGCTTGGACCGAGTTTCTTTTTCTCCTCTCTGAACTCACACACCTACCAATGGCTATCTGGCCTGGCCCTCCCTTGCGTCGCTTGCTCCTAAAATAGGGGAATCACGCCTCCAAAATCTCCAGCAAGCGTTTCACCTAACTGCACTTCTCAATGTGAATTATGGCACCGCCTCCCTGCGAATCTGCCAAGCGCTGATCATCAAAAGCGTAATTCGGGAAGGTCAAAGATTCATACCCCAACTCGAGCAGGTTGACGTCGCTGCATGGGCAGGGTTAAACCCCAGAACATACAAAAAGAAGAAGATATTTGCAACGAATTGCCGTGCAGTCTTGCTGTTGCTGGGCAGTCGCACCTGCAGGCACAATCTGCGGATGTTCAGGAAAAGGAGACACAATTGGAGACTTTCCTCAGTGGGTGCTTTTCGGTTGATCTACTCCCAAAGGACTGGAATGCGGAGGGAGCATTGGTTCCTTCCCTGACCATCGGTTCGGCAGTTGTCGAGAGGGTGAAAGACATGATCAAGCCATACCTGTCCCAAGACTTGACAGCCTTTAAAGCCCAGCACTTCATGACTTGCTGAAATTTGTTTGGTGCCATGCTCCGTAGCTTGCTTGTGAATCAAACTCCCTTTGCATCGCGTTTATTCTTCGAGTTCCACCAAAGATGCAATCTTACATCTAGTCTATGAATTGAGCCAGAACAAACCCACAAATGGTTTCATTCGAGACTGTGTGCTTACTTGAAATCCAGGTTAAATTAGGAGTAGTATGTAGACTGAAGAGAGTTTGAAATTGTTTGAAACTGACATGGCAGAGAGCAAGGTGAAGGGCGAAGGAATCATAATCATTCAAAAGCTTAGGGGTTGCGGCTGAGGTGGGGCCCTATAGCGCCACGGGATTCAACAGCTATGGAAGGATAGAAGGCCTCCATATGAAAAGAACGATTCTTAATACTTGCTCTGTGAACCGGGTTGCAGTTTTAGTTTGTGTGTGTTTGCATCATGTTGCACCAGAAAGAAATCCAACTCGCGCAGTGGGATTCAACAGCTATAGAATTCTGAGTCAACAAAACATTACGTTTGATGGGATAGAAGGCCTCCATACGAAAAAACTGATTCTTAATACTTGCTCTGTGAACTGGGTTGCGGTTTTAGTTTGTGTGTGTTTGCATCACATGTTGCGCAGGGAAAAATCCAACTCACGCAGTGGGATTCAACAGCTATGGAATTCTGGTCAACAGAACGTTCGATTGGATGAAGTAGAAGGCCTCCATATGGAAAAAAAACCGGCCGTATCTGCCGCTTTTTTTAAACAGACTTCATGAATGTGTCAGCAATAGACAGGGGAGGAAAGGAAGAGTCGGTCCAGGAGGATAGAGTCCCAAGTGTGATCATATTTCGTAAGTTCTCCCACACCCACACCGAAGACTTGGCTCTATAGTAGCGGCGAACCTATTTTGGATGGCGGTCATGCCGAGAGTCAGCTTCTCATCCATCAGTATGGTGGCGGACCGAACTTCGTGACAAGTTTGAGTCCCGATTTGGTAATCCCTACTACAACCTCAGTTCTAGTCATAATACTCTGTAACTGTGGGAAAAGCATCAAAAGAAGCTGGTCTCAACATCTATTGGAGCAGAATATTAAAAAACTTGAATTATGTTTTTGCCACTTCGATTTCGCCGTTTTGATTGCGGATCAGGCGGGCCGATGGCTGTGCCGCGCCATCAATTGCCATTTTGCGCCTCCCCGATGTCCACAGGCCTCATCCAGGATGCCCAGAAGTAAAAAACAAGCAGTGCATACTCAGAGGGGCTCTGCAGGCACATTTACATCAAATCAAATCCATCCACCCGACCAATCCTCTTCTGGCCATTACGAAGATGATGATCTGGCATGGGAATCTGCCAGCAGCGACGAGGAGCCCGAGGAACTCTCCGATTCTGAATGGGAACGACTCCCACGTCCGATGAC
Organism: Mycena sp. CBHHK59/15; assembly: GCA_029204085.1. Lineage (NCBI taxonomy): Eukaryota > Fungi > Basidiomycota > Agaricomycetes > Agaricales > Mycenaceae > Mycena > Mycena sp. CBHHK59/15. Next base: position 66,068 of record JARGXW010000737.1, read on the forward strand.
ATTTGAAGAGAGACTGGAGAAACGTATGGTCCAACGGGAAAAAGCCGAGCAGA